>BQNB010008481.1:0-48257 GCA_026074375.1 Tanacetum coccineum
AAAGTACATAAAGTTAACTTAAGTAAAAAACTAAACTGAATTCTAAAAACAACACCCTTCTCAAGGGATTACAAGGACTATTTATATAAAAAAATGAGCTAGCTCTATCTCTTTGGTCCTCTTGACTTTTTGTCCTCTTCTTCCTTGTGCTAGTTTGCTGAGACAAATGAGTCTTCTATGCTTGTTGTGTGTGTAGAAGACATAAAGTAATCCGAACCCTTCAAAATGCTTGTTGCCCACACCAAATGATCAAAACCGTAGGTTTTCTTGGCCAATGGTTGTGCTATGGATTGCCAACTTGGCATTTGACCCATGTGAGAGGTGGGGCTTATGAGAGTGAAGGGTTTGGAGTGTTGTGGTGAGGTCAACGAGACAAGAAAGGGACTGGTTGTGGGGTTGCTTTGATTTGGCGGGAAAAACAAACCAAGAAGATATACAGTGTTTATATTTTTAAAAGGGAGACAGGGTAAAATGTTTTAGTTTTTGGCAAGAATGGCCCCTCAACCTTTATTCATTCTTTGCAATTTAAGTCCTTGTGGGGTGCAAAGTTTTGGCAGTTGGCAAAAATAGTCCCCCATGGTTATGTATGTGATTGCAAGGGTGGTCCTTTTGTGAATACAAGTTTCTCCCTTGGGCAGAAACACCCCTTGTGGTTTATACTTTGGTGAATTGGCAATTTGGGTCCCTCACAAGTGTTTTCTTCATTTTCTTCATTAAATAAGTTAGGGATTTGGCAATTTTGGCCCCTAAACTTATTTTTCTTCATTTATGGCTTCGGGTTTGACTTTTGGATTTGTCGGGGTTGACTTTGGTTGACTTTTTCAGACTTGGGCTTTGATTTGACTTTGTCTTTACCACGCTTTTCCATTCCGTGTCCGGTTTTGTCGTTTTGGCTTCGTTTTTCGTCCTTTTCTTAGATATCCGTTCCTGCACAACACAATTAGCAAAACAAGCATATTTTTGGCATTTTAAGTCCGTTTTTTGGTTATTTTAGCTTGTTTTTAAAGGTAAAAGGTATGTGTAATTAAACTCATACCATCTAGCCTCTCTCTTCATAAGTAAAGCAGTGTAAGCATGAGAGCGCCTATGTCTCTATAGTAAGTTGAGCCAACCGCTCAACACCGCTCTAGCATCCTGTGCATCCGCCAGTCTGCTATAAACCTCATATATGTCCTATCTGACAGTAGTAACAAAGTTGGTCATCCTCCGACCTAACTCTGTCTCATCAGTCGCTGGTGCCCCTAGCATGTCCTCAAGCATCTCATCCCATGTATATGTAATCACATAACCAACATCTCTCTCTAGATCTTGCCTAATCTCCCTATCCATGGTAGCAATGAATCCATAGTCTGCTTTAAAACCTCCTGTCGGTCTAGCAGCAAGAGCAGACAAGCTCTCTCCTATCTTGTACCTAGGACCAAAAGCAATACATAACCTCTTCCAAGGTGGTAAACAAACCTCGGGAGCATCCACTCTATGGTCAGTAGAAAGTAGCAGTAAAGATAGTGATGATGTAGGTGCTGATATAGGTAGGAGTGGTGGTGTCCCTGATGGAGGTATACCTAATGGTGGTGGATGTGAAGTAGATGGTGCATCAGCTCTTAGCCGAATCATGGCAGCTCAATATCCTAATGGATGAGTAGGACTAGCAGGTGGTGGTGGTGATACTGGTAATGGTGATGATACTGATAGTGATGATGATACTAGTAGTGGTGGTGAGGGTATCTGAGGTAGTAGAGAGGATAATGGGGTAAGTGGAGATGGTGGCGGAGTACGTACAGCAAGTAGTCTGTCAACCTCTGCCTGAAACCAAAATGGTGTAGGTGTCTGAGCTGGGATAGATATCCTAGCCTTGACACGGTGTACAGGTGGTGGGACGAAGTCGGCCAGAGCAGGTTGCTCCTCCTCCTCCTCTGCGTCCTCGTCGTCGTCCTCCTCAACATCATCATCATCATCCTCGTCATCATCGAATGACTCATCATCATCATCGTCATTGTCTCCTCCGTCGACAAGATAATCGGCGGGGTCCTCCTCAGGATCCTCCTCGGGATCAGACTCAGGAATGTATCCTGGTGAATCAGCAGTGGGTGAGATAGCAGCAGGCAGTGCTTCTCCTCAGCTTGAAGTACCTCATCCTCTGGTGGCATAAACTCCGGGTATACAGGCTCTGGTACATATGGTACATAGATAGGTGAAGGTGGTGCCTGCTCAGGTCCGAGCACATAATCAGGAGATGGTGGTGCCTGAAAAGCGACCCCCACGTATGCATATGGGTCCTCTGGCATCACTGGCGGTCCATCGACTCTTGATGATCCAATGTCTGACAAACCCTCGAATGGACTGGATACCGCCGTGTGTGTGACTGTGGAATCCTCCGAATCCGACATGACAAAATCTGAAAATCAAAAGTAGCTTATATAAGTATTAATATAAGACTCTTATAGTAATATACATAACTATATATTATAAACACGTATATCAATCATGAGTGCATCTAGTATGACCAACTAATGCAACTAGTGTATGTTTGTCCCGTGAAAACCCCTTTTGTATGAATGCAATGTTTGAAAACGGTTATGTCAGCCAAAAAACATTTGACTGGTTCTCTATAACCTTTTGAGTCTTTATACCATCGTAACACCAACAAAAATAGATCGCAATGGAATATGGGTCTGAGGGTGATACTTCATAGATCAATAACATAAGATATATATAAGAACGACCAAAAAGTCACTTAAAACTGATATATTGGTTTGTAAAGTGTTGTTACAAAAAAGCCCATAGCTTTTTACTAGTTCATATACAAATTACAAAGATTCCTAGTCCATAAAAATGTTTCCCAAATGTAATGCTACCAAATATTTATGCATGTACATCCAATTATAACCACCAATATATCCCTTGCAACCTCGTGCCTTTTGATTCCTCCTGAAAAACAAACATTTCTATAAATACGTCAAACAATAAGGTTGGTGATTTAAAACGTCAACAATAATGTTGGTGAATTCATAGGTTTGTAAAATGTATAATGTAGGACCGCAAGATTTCCCCATGATAATGCAACAGATGCAAACATCATAAAATGTAATTACGTTTCCCTAAGCTCATGACACTGAAGCTCGACATGTATGAATTGCAATATAAATTGCCAACATTGCCCGTGATGATGTTCTAACCCGCAACATCCCAAATCCGACATGGTATACGTTCGTTGTCCGGCATACCGGCACAGTGAGCATGACTCACCCGAACGGGGATGTCAATCCCAAATAGATCTATTTATAACATTCGCGCTCACAACAAGTAATTGACAGTTCATGATAATGGGCTCAGAGGGTTATCGCTACTTAGGCAAACACGTAATCGTAATGTAAAATGTCCACTTGCGTCCAATTGTAAAACATGCATATGTTTCTCACCCCAAAACTTGTAAATCATTATAAATGTAAAACGTGGGGCTATGAACTCACCTCGAGTGGATGAGTTAACAATGTAAATCAAATGCGTGAAAATGCGTCACAAATACGCCCGAATGCAACCTAATTAATTATAGGTCGTATGAGTACTAAGTACTTTGAATAACTAATACCGTATATAATTCTATATAGCTACATCACCATCTATTCGTATTAGTGAAATCATATTTATAAAGTAAAAACGTTTATAAATATCTCTTTAGTAAAAATGGCGTAACTTTATCGTTTTAAGTCCGTTTCTTACGTTTCTTATGTCCACGCTTTCGTATTAAGAAGAGTTATCAAAATATTACATTTTTGTATTTTTAGTCCACTGGTGAACAGTACTTTTTACTGTTCATATACTTTTATAAAATTATTTTTATAGAATTAATCGTCGTAAACTCGTAAATGTCGTATCTTATTCGTTTTAACTCCGATTTTAGTGATTCTTTCGAGCACGTCTTCATAATTAAAAGTTTTATCTAACTAATGTATTTTCCAAAATGTATCTGAGATGAATAGTGATTTTTACTGTTCATAGTTTATATAATTATTTTTATAAACTTTAATTATCGTAAACACGGAAAAATCCATAACTCCTTCGTTATTGATCGAAAAATTATGATTCTTAATGTTTTGGAATCCTAAAAATACATACTTTCTGTGAAAAATAACCAACCATTTATATCAGATGTGGTTTGTAATAGTTTTTATAAAATTTCTTTTATAAAAGCGTTTATTATCGTATAACTTACAAATGGCGTATCTTCTTCGTTATAAATTGGATTTTCGAGTTCCTTACATATTTGGAATCCTCATGAGATGTAGTATTTTATAAAAATATAAAATAAATAAGTTGTTTTTCGAATTAAAACAGAAACATTTGAGGTTTTTGTTAAAATGTGTTTTAATCTTGTTTTTGTAACTTTTTAGTTTAATCACTTTGTTACAAGTCCATTACACCAATTTATATCACATGTATTACATTATTAGGGTCCTTAGTCCATATTTTATACAAATATTGTCCAAGAATCACAAGATCCATAAGTCTACACACTTATTTGTTCATGAACTTTTATAAGTACACTTTTTAGGTAACTAGTGTATATAAGCTTTTTATTGTAAACCACACTTATATAAGTGTATATACTTACATTTCCTCCTGCTCTTAATTTAATGTAGCACATGACAATTATATCATATCTATGATCACGAGTAAAAATACCATTTTTCATTGTAAATAAGTTTCTTAGATGGTGATTAACTAAATTGTCCTTTTTTTATACACATAAAATCATGAATGTAAAGGGATTAAGGTTTTTAGGTAACCTTAGTTGATGTCGGATGTATGAATAAATATAATCTTAACCCTTGTTTAGCTTACTTAATCAAGCTTCAATGTCTTTAAAAACCCTAATTCCAAGAAAAACACTAATCTTGATAAACTTACTTGGTTTAAACACAAGGTAAAATCCTCCAAACCTCAACCTTCTAAATACCTTAGGATATCTTAGATATGTTGTAAAAATACTTGGAAATGTGATAAATAAATTTGGTATGGATTGTTTATGTGTTTGATGTTTGGTCGTGACATATAAGAGAGAAAAGGGGAGAATATGTTGGTTTTTCTCCTCAAGGATTATGAGTTGTGTATGTTTTTTTACTAGGCATTACCTTCCCTATATTCATCCAGGGATTAGTCCAAGATTGATATTAGAAGTCTTCTTTAGACAAGATGAGGATTCTCTAGGGTTTTAGTTTGTCTTTACTGAGTCTCTGCCATGTTGTTATTTTGACGGTTGTTGATGCTTACGTGTAATTGTTGATAACTTGTGACAGATTGAAAAAATTGAAATATCTTTGCTTGTGTTTTCCTTCTAGTTCGGCCATATACATGTATTTATAAGGAAATTTGGGAATTGTGAGTTTTGGGGATAGTGGTGGGTATGGTGGTGGCGTAGAGAGACGTATTGTTGTTCTGGGTATGCCTAAATGTATTTAATTGCGAAACGTAAACACTTTACGTAACCAATAAAAATAAAATGTGCAAAGTTAATAATTATCCTCTAAATAATTATCTAAACTTTTTGACGTAAATATATAATTGTTTGATGCCATGTTTACGTTGGAATGCTAATTTTTAGTTTACGGCTTTAACTTAACGATTAAAATTTAAAGCAAACGCGTACAACACTAAAAATAAATAGTGAATTACATAACCTCGTACAATGACCTAAAACATGGGGTGTTATAATATAATCTTTTGTAGAAAAATATGAAGCAGTTGACGGTGTTCGGGTTTGCTTTACCGGATATCACCGAAAATATAATATGGGTTGCTTAATTTGCCTAAAGGAGTTATTGTATTTGAGGTATTAATAGTGGTTATGGGAATTGTTGAATTGGCAACTCTTGTAACTGCTTATTACTACCCAACTCTACAAAAACTGTTAAGAAAACCACAAAATTTATCGGTTACTTCCAATAACTTGTTAGGCAAAGCTCCGTAGTTAGTCAAATTTAGATTAAGAAGCTTAAATGGCCACAAAGGCCTATGGAAAGCCTTTACTAGGCCCATGCCGGCCACCCCTTTGGTTTATACATACCCTCTCCATGGTGTGGAGGAGGGGTGTTGGTTGGCTGTTTCTCATTTCAACACTTTAATGCATTTTCTTTACTTTCTCTTACTAGAAATACATCCTTCCTTCTACTTTCTCTCTCTAGTTCTTGTTTGTTATTAAAGATTACTCATATCCTACAATTGGTATTAGATCCATGGAGTGATTTGCTTAGTTTTTATGTTTGATTTCTTTGGTTCGTTTTCTCTTGTCAAACCGTACACCTTTTTCTTATTTTTTTGGTTTCAAAGCTTTAAAATACACTAAAAGATCATTTACCTTGGTAAATTTGATCTAGTATCTTTAGGATATAGGTATATATCCTTTGAATCAAGAAAAACATCATTTTTTTACAACTTTGTTTTTGAAAAAACCTTAAAATAAGTACAAATCTTGATTTTGAAAATTTTTGGATCTTTAAAAACCATAAGGTTTGCATTTTTTTAATGGTATCATATAGGTTTGGTAATGCTAAGGTGTACAGAAATTTTGGGAAAAAATGTTCAAAAAGGTAGTCTTTTTGTGTTTTTGAGATTTGGGTTTCGTAACTAGATTGGAAGCTTCTCCAATTATAAACCGAATTAGCAGCGTGCAAGTTTAACCACCCCCCCAACGAATTCGAAGTATTCTAGTTCAACCCGAATTGGCAAGCTCCTCAGTTATAACGAATTATAAGCATGCGTGCCCAAGTTTTAATGAATTGCAGTTTTCAAGATATTTAACACGAATTGGCTGCTCTCAGTTATAACAGGAATTAGCACGTGCAAGTTTAACCGAAATTTCGTAGTTATTCAAAGTTTCAAACCGATTGGAGTTCTGTTATAACGAATTTAGCTGCATGAAAAGTTTAACCGAATTCACAGTATTCAAGTTCAACCGAATTGGAAGCTCTTAGTTATAACCGAATTAGCAGTTTTTCAGTTCTAATCGAATTCACAGTTATTTGTATCAACCGAATTCGCAGCTACCTTTATCAACCAAATTTGCAATTCCCTTTGACGACCGAATTAGCAACTTCATTTGGTGACCGAACTTGCAACTTAAGTTAAAACTCATAAAGTTGCTAAAACAAATTTATACGGTTTATTTTTTTGACTTGTAGAATCCCGTGAAATATCCACTTGTTTTCCTGGTTTTGTCGAGAATTATAAAATCCCATGTAACTTCATAACTTAAAACATATAAAAGACAACACCTTCAAACACAATTACTTCATTCAACGTTTGTTCAAACAAGTAATCTTTTATCATCATCTTTCACAATGGACGACTCTTGCAGACACAACAATCTTTTGGGTTCTGACAATCGTTCCACCTATGTTGGAAAAAAGACATGTACGATTTCTTGGAAAATGCAGAATGGAGGTATACATGTTGATAGACAACATGGATGAATTTTGATCCTTGAATTTGTTTGAAATGGTCCACTCACTCAGGCCAACGACGTGAGGAGGAATAGAGTGACTAGACCAAAGAAATATTATGAGTTATCTGCTACGGAAGTAATTCAAGCTGATTTTGATGTTAAGGAAACAAATATCATTCTCCAAGGATTACCACTAGAGGTCTATGCATTGGTTAGCAATCATAAAGTTGCCAAGGAACTTTGGGAAAGAATTCAACTTCTCATGCAAGGAACTTCATTGACGAAACAGGAACAGTGGAGTAGTAAGTTTTGTGAATGAATTCGATAAGTTGCTTATAAGAAGTGGGGCAACATACGTGATTTCTATTGAGATTTTCACTGCTATTCAATGAAATGATCTCTACAATATGAAATGGGCAATTTTAAGTGGAACACCAAGTTTTTAATTAATCTCCTCCTAGTGGAGCATGTTGGGAATTAAAGGGCTTCTACAAGTTCACACTGCTTAAAGGACTTAGTACTGCTACTTGAAGATTTATACTGCTAGTGAAGATTGAAGAATATAGACTAAGTCGTTAGTACTGCTAGTTATAATATTAGTACTGCTAGTTATAGTTAGTACTGTCAGTACAATGTTAGTACTGCCAGTGTAATTTAGTACTGTTAGTTAGTTTATTAGTACTGCTTATGTGATATGCATGAGTTATATTAGGAATAGATATGCATGATCACTTAATTGCGTTTTGTAAGCTTTCGGGTCTTCCTTGGTGTATAAAAGGATCCCTTACGGCATAGTTGAAATACGAAATTCCTAGATAGAAAAGTCATAGTTATTTGGAAAAAATCATATAGTTGTTGTTAGGTTTACGAAAAAAGACTCACGGTCACCCCGTTGTATGTTAGAATTGCATTTGGCTTGTTGTTTAATCGTTCAACGTATGACATTATGGCACCTGGGTCGGGTCTTTACCCACATGTTTGACCACATTCACTAGCCTACTTAGGGCCAATAAACTCTTGGTAATTTACCCCCTATCAGCCATTAAGGAGGGGTTGGTTGTCTCTTTTATCACAAAATTCACTAGTGGGGGGTTTATTTTTTTTTGTTTTTCTTTACTAGAAAAACTCTTCCATTTCTCTCTACTTATTAATTCGGTAACCCATATCATCTTTGCTTGTGTTTATGTGTATCAAATATTACTACAATTGGTATCAGAGATTCACTGGATGATTAGATAAGATTGTGTGTGCGGTTTTCTTGGTTAGTTCAAAATCAAAAGGTTGTTTTTGAAAGAAGGTTTATGAGTTCTTTTTACTTGTACACTCTTTGATTCTCACATTTGTAGGTGTTAAGTTGTTTTTTATGTTGTTATAACCTATCTAGGATCAACATTTGTTCAAAAAGAAACCAAGCAAAAACGTTCAAAAGGGTGCTTTTAGGTGTTTTTAGGTGAAAAAATTCGTATTTTTCTTTACTGCGTTTTGTCTCACTGGCAATTTCTTGGTTGCGTTTTGCTTCCTGTGTTTTGTCAAAAAAGTACACTGCGTTTTGTAGTTTTGTAAAGTACAACAGTATTGCGTTTGTCTTATTAGGGGTTGCGTTTTGGCTCTGCGTTTTGTCTAAAGTTGAAGACCCTTATTGCGTTTTGGTGGAAAGAATCTCTGGCAAAAAAATTTCTCCATTGCCTTTTTGTCTAAACTTCTTCGTTGATTTTGTCTAGCTTCTAGATTGCGTTTTTTGGTTCTGCGTTTTGCCACTGCGTTTTGTGGTTTTCGCGTTTTGGTTGTGCACGTTTTTTGGTTATTGGAAGGTTTGCGATTTGGATCTGCGTTTTGTCTAAAGTTGAAGACCTTTATTGCGTTTTGGTGGAAAGAATCTCTGGCAAAAAAAATTCTCCATTGTGTTTTGTCTAAGTTTCTAGACTGGTTTTGTCTTTGGGCTCATCATTGCGTTTTTGTCGTAGTAACTTCCAGTGAGACTTGCGTATTACATTTCTGTAAACTTTATTTATAACCAAAACAAAACTACAAACACAAACAACATATCACCTAAATCTAACAATACAATCATCACTTTTAACATACAATCACTAATCATTGTACCAATCCAAAGTTTATCATAACACAAACAATCAATCATGTCTAGTAATTCTGATGATATTCAAGCGGCCGGTTTTGATACCCGCCCTCCTATGCTTGATAGGACTGATTATGAATCATGGCCACAAAGAATAAAAAAAGAAAATAACAAAAAAAAATGCCGGTTTGTATTTGTAGAGGTTGGGGAAAATGGATGTTAATTCTTCTGTCGATTTTATCAAGGTTCCATGTTCGCTTGAGTAACCAGGGACACACTATAGGTACCACACCTGAAGGGGGTGTTCTTCTCTGGACCAGAAAAGGTGCTCTTGATATTTTTGTTGATCTTAATGTCAATTGAAAAGAATTACACCCTCCTATCCCCCCAGCTTACAATCAGTACATCCTAAAAGCGATTTCGATTGGCGATGTCCGTGCAACCAACATTGTGCTTCAAGGATTACCCAAAGACAACTACAGTCATCATATCATTAACATAAAGCAAAAAAGACAATATGGACCAATGTTCAAAATGGTTCTCGCGGGATCTTATACTAACCAAAGAAGATAGAGGGAATCTTCAGTTGTATGATGAATTTGAACGCTTCAAGATGCTTCGGGTGGAATATATCAATGTGTACTATGTCCAGGTTTCCACAAGGCTTGTTAATGACATGAGGAATTATAGGATGACTCTATCGGCCATCAACATTCAAACTCAAACCTCAAGTTTATCATCAAACATGTCACCTGAATGGGATAGATTTGTCATAGCAGTTAAACTGAACAAAGGTTCTGAAAGAGACAAATCATGGAACATTGTATGCATAATTGAATCAAAATGTGAAGCATGTTGCACAAGATCGACCGTTAATTGAAAGAATCACTCCACCCACTAATGATCCGCTTGCCTTTGTCTTAAGTGTGCAACCCTACTCCCAACCGTCATAGAGTCAGTCTCTTTAATATCAATCATCCATAACACCTTCTCAGTCTCTCCAATCAATGACATATCCACAATTTGCTGAACCATCATCACATGACACTAGATACACCCAAACTGATGAAATCCTTGATACCCTCACCAAACAATTTGCACTACTCACCCAATCATTCAGAGCAACCCTCCTACAGACAAACAACCAACTTGGAACCTCATCTAACACCTGAAATCTAGCAACCATTCAGGATGGTCAGATCGTGGTTCAGAATGTTCAAGGACGACAAAATCAGAATCAGAGGAACTTTACTCGGGGAAATGGTGTAGCAGGTTTTGGAGGTACATAGAATAGAGCTGGGAATGCTAATGCAGGTTAGGGAAAACCTATCAAGTGTTATAACTGTAATGGGATAGGGCATATTGCATAGAACTGCACTCAGCCGAAGCGTCCACAGGATTCTAATTACTTCAAGGACAAGATGCTGCTGATGCAAGCCCAAGAGAATGGAGCAGAGCTGGATGAAGAAGAGCTACTCTTTCTGGTTGGAGAATAACCCAACACTTTTGATGCTGATGTGGATAACCAACATGTTAGGGATTTGGCCTGGAATGAAGATAACATTTTCTAGGCAGATGAGTGTGATGCTTTTGACTCAGATGTTGATGATGAACCTACTGCTCAATCTATCTTCATGGCCAATCTATCATCAGCTGGGTAAACAATTACAAGCTAAGCTCATCGAAGCATTCAATATTATCTGTGGTACCTGGATCGGGAAGAAGTAATGTTGATAGTAATAATGATTAGGTCGAGCAATGAGATTCATAGCGAAGTACAACAGTCACTGTTATTTGACTCAATTAATGGTGATATGGGTAATAGTAATGTTATTCCCATAATGTAACAATAACTAACCACCTATATGTTTCTGTTGTGTTGAAGATAATAATTGTGCACACTCCAAAATGAACCGTTAGTAACTGAACTACGCCATATATAAGGAAACAAGTGCCTTATTTTGAACAACGTGCTAAGTTTGAATTATGAACGGAAACCAAAGAAGAAATGGTGTGCAAATGGTATAATTATACAAGATCGTAATCGAATAGAAGAAAAACTTAAACAAGAGCTACATTCCGTTAAGCTACAGCTTAACCACTCTATTAAAAGTCAAACGGTAATACAAGAAAATGTAAATACTTTACAATAGACTTTTAAGCAAAGAGAGTCTCAACTTCTGAATGATTTTTCAAACCTAAGAAAGCTAAAGGATAAACTTGAGAATAAGTTACACGCACAAGATCAATCCATTCAAACTGTTCATATGATGCTTAAACCTAAAAAGTGTCCGGTGTGAACAGTATTCGGAAATAGCCATAGGTGCGCAGAACCCATTTTACCTTAGAAAGGCCAAAGTGGCTCAACCAACACTTTATGATGGTAATGAAATTATTAATCCGGACCATGACCCTACAAATTTCCCATCATCTGAGGAAGACCTAGAGTTAGCCGAGTTAGCTAGGCAGAAATGCATGAGAAAATGAATGACCCCGTGTGTGTGGAAAAAGGGATTAAGTACATACCTCCTAATTATTCCAAAGAGAACTTCCTTGCAACTTTCACACCACAGACCCAACTAACCCTTGAACAAGTTTTGTGGTCCATAGATCTAGAAAAACGTATGGCCGAAAAGCTAAAGGCAAATACCCCACCCTTGCCAGTTTTACACTGCGGGGGGGACTATGTTTCCTCCCCAAATACACCCTGTCCATCTGGTCCCCTGATTGCTTTCCAACCATTAAGTCACGTAAAATATTGGTCTATTTGTAATTACTCAACTTTTTTGGGACTTTAAAAAGACTTGTAAGAAATGAATCACACCAACAGGAATAACTGAAATGGGAAAGGGGTTTTGAAGCAAATAAAGGTTTTACTTAACGGAATGTCATGCCATTTTTCATCTACTCAACAAAGAACATTTTGACAGTGTTAATAAATCATGTTGTTACTGGGAAGTTTAGAGCAATGAAAGCAGTTTTTGAAAATATGGAAGCGGAAGTGGACCAGAATGCTGTAGACAAAAAATGTGGGGAGATTGAACGTAGGAATCTCCTCATCATGAATGAGAATTTAATTGCTGATATGCTTGTCAAAGATGTGTTTTTACTGCAACTGATTCTGTGTTTAAATGTGATCTAGATTTTATTTGACATGCATGATGCACTCACTATTGCTCAAAATCGTATTGCCGACCTTGAATCTAAAAATTTTAATCTGAGAAACAAGATTCAAAATGATGATCATGACTCAATGATAAAACACTTTTCCAAACTTGAAGTTAAACACTTCAACTTACAATTAAAGTATCAAAATCTCAAAGAACGTTTTGGAAACAAAAAACCAGTGACGTCTTCGGATGCTCCTTCATTTGATTCACTGTTTATGATCAGGAAACTAAATGAACAGATTCAAAGTCGAGGCAATACGATTCGTGAATTAAAGGAGAAAATCTCTCGCTTAACAAGACAATAGTGACGCTCAGATCCATTTTTTGGACTTAAGGCCTTATTTTCTTCATAAACAAAGATTTAACTTGAAAGCTCAATGCTTCCTTCACGATTCTCAATGAACGCTATAGGGCAGGAAAAATGCAAAAGTTAAGCAGCATTATAAGGAATTGTATGATTCAATTTTAAAATATCGCGTGCCAAAAACTATGACCAGAACAATCTTTGTTATCTAATAATTGGAATACCTTAAGGCTTCTTAACTTAAAGATAATTCCAAATGTTTCCCTATACTGATGAGCAACCTTAAAGTGCTGGCTCCTGTTGATGGTCCTATAGTTGTGATTATCCAAATTATCCGCGACACATGAATATCAGGAAGTGCAATCTACACGATTCAAACACTTAAGGAAATGTAGAAACCCTTCATGATTGAAATAGTAGAGGACGCTTAAGGTGGATATAAAAGACAATTGGATACCTCTCTTGCATGCTGCTTGCCGGTACTCTAAAACACTCTCAAGAGTGTTGAAAAGGTAATAGGCATGTATCCTAAAGACTTTAGCCCTAACAATAAACAGAATGCCTCTACCACTTCACTTAGGAAAAAGCGAGTTACTTTTGTCGAACCATGTGAAACCTCAACTCATAACACCCCACCACTAGTTGAGCACCAGAAAATAAATTCGACTAATGCACCTGGAATTCCCTCTACATGAGTAAAAGGTGCCTCAGCAGCTAGCAGGTCAAAGCCTAGGAGCAATACAAAGAAAGATAGGACCTTGCCAGCTAAAAGTGCCTTGAAACAAGTAGAAGCCCATTCTAGGATGAATAAGTCGAATGAGAAACAAAAGAATTGTGTTGATTCTAGTATTTTAGAAAAAATTTAAAAGTCTATAAGTGTACTGTAACTTTAATTCGAATTCGTAATACTTCTTGCAAAAACTTGTAACTAATGCTTAATTTTATGTTAATCATGTCAATGTGTTGTGCGTTCTGGGATGTTTGTGAAGCAATCCCCTGCCACAAAAGTGTGGCGGGTTAAACAAGTTAAGCAAGTTTGGAAGGCCACAAGGAAATTGTTTACCACTATCGGCCATCAGTGGTGACCCACTGGCAGACTATTACCTTTAGGAAATCAGTGGCCTTTAACTAGGAATACTCCCCATAAGGTCTTGACTACAAAACAATGGAAGCCAACTGGTAGTTCTCATGTTGGAAGACAGTTACCCTTTAGTTAGGTCTAATTGCTCTTAAGAGTGCTGTATGCCAGCTGATTCCACATGAAACTTTTACCCCTTTGTAGTATATAATCTTGCTCGTGCGCTAACCAACCGGACCTAATGCCATTTGGTGACTCAATGTATCCATATCTCCTATTTTTCCTTGTTCAAGGGGTTGTACAGATCACTTCTCCGGTATTTGGAACTCGGTGCTCTAAACATATGACTAGAGATCGCTCACGGCTCAGGAATTTCATGAAAAAGTTTATCGGGATTGTTCGATTTAGAAATGACCATTTTGGTGCAATTATGGGTTATGGGGATTATGTCATTGGTGACAGTGTAATTTCCAGGGTATACTATGTAGAAGGGACATGGCTACAAACATTTTTCTCTGTCGGTAATTTGGATTTTGATCTTGAAGTTGCCTTAAAGAAGACTCATGTTTCCGTCCCAAGACTTAGGATGGTGTCGACCTTATTTAAAAGGAAAGTCTTTGGCACTAAACTTATACACCATTTTCCTGTTGTAGTTATGATGAGGTCCTCTCCCATTTGCTTACTGTCTAAAAGCATCTAAGAACTAAATCCTGGTTTATGCATTTAATCTTTTTAATTTCAGATCGCGCCTTGATGAAATAAACTTTAACTTTTGGACCCTCAATGATCTTGTCGTAAAGATCTTGTTAGACGGCTTACCTCGGTTGAGTTTGAAAAGGATCATTTGTGTTCTTGCATGGCAACTTGGATAAGAGCAGAAAGCTACCCAAAACCACAGATGATTAACTCCTTATGGAAGTTTTACTCACCTCTTCACATGGATTTAGGAGGACCCGCTGAGAGTGCAGAGTATAAATGAGCAGAAATACATTGGGTATATAGGTCGAGGATACTCCAGGTTTACATGGTGAAGTTTTTTGAGATCCAAGGATGGGACTCTTGTGCTTTTGTATATCAACTATTATAATACAACCTGCGAGAGTTGGTCTCAACAAAAATGTTTCAGGTTCGTGCGGACTGATAATTGGCACCGAATTTGTGAAATAAAGCCTTATCTGATTACTTGGAAAGGTTTGCAGTACCCAACGTGAGACCGTTCCGAGAAATCCTAGCCAGAATGGCGTTGAGTTGAACGAAGGAATCGCACTCTGGTTGAAGCTGCTCGACAATGCTGATTATTCTTAGGCTCCCTTATTTCTTTGGGAGTAGTTGTGGTACTGACTGTTCACCCCCAATACCGTATATCCCCTAAAACATACTCTTCACAAATAACCATATGAACTAGTGCATGACAAGAAACTGGATCTCTCTTTCCTACGTATATTTGGGGCTCTTTGCTACCCAACAAACGACAATGAAGATCTTGGAAAATTGAAAGCTAAAGTAGACATTGGGTTCTTTGTTGGTTACCCACCAAACAGGAAGGGTTACATAATCTACAACAAACGAACCCGACAAATCATGGAAACTATTCACGTTAAATTCGATGAGTGGACTGAGCAGACGGCTCCTGTACACTCCAGTCCAGGACCCGCACATAACCTTTTGACGCCTGGACCTATCAGTTCTGGGCTCGTACCCAATCCTCCTCCTGTAGCTCCTTATATACCTCCTACCAATAAGGAACTAGAGATTTTATTCCAGTCTATGTTTGATGAATATTTTGAGACTTCCACGGTTGATCGTCTGGTACCCCCTGCTCCTACAGCTCAAGCTCCAGTCAACCCTACCGGTCCATTAGTATCCATCCTCATTGATCAAGAGGTACCATTGGGAAGTCATTCACTATCAACTTCGAATCATCAATCCTCTTCAGTACATCAAGGTGTTGCAGCTGAGCATTCGTTTGAAGTAAATCCTTTTGCTGTGGCTGATCCCGAACCATTTGTTAATGTGTTTGCCCCAGATCATCACTCTGAAGCATCATCTTCTGGGGTAATCGTGAGAACTGAATCCAACCAAACCACTCAGCCTCATGAACATCCTCAAAAGACACCGCCATGGCACTAACAGCATACGCAGATGCAGATCATGCAGGTTGTCAAGACACTCGAAGAAGTACATCTGGCAGTGCTCAGTTCCTTGGTGATAAGTTAGTAAGTTGGTCATTAAAGAAGCAAACTAGTACGTCCATCTCGTCTACAGAGACCGAATATATCACGATGTCTGGATGCTGTGCCCAAATCCTATGGATACGGTCTCAATTATTGGATTATGGTTTTGCATACAATCACATCCCTCTGTATTGTGACAACAAGAGTGCCATAGCTCTCTGCTGCAACAACGTCCAGCACTCCAGGTCTAAACACATCGACATCCACGGAACATTTCATCAGAGAACATAGTCGGAAAAGGGAGACAGTGGTTGAGTTGTATTTTGTGAGGACAGAGTATCAACTGGCGGATATTTTCACTAAGGCTCTGCCCAGTGAACGATTCAAATTCATACTACCGCACGGTTGGCATGAGGAGTTATGAAGCCTGAGAAAGAGATACTCAAAACTGTCTTCAGGATGATCAAGTTGAAGTAAGGATTGGCTTCAAGTATCTTATTGTTAAATTTGTATTCATATTCCTTCTCAAAATGTAAAATCAAAAATATAAAACCAACAAAAAAATCCATAAAAGATCAGGAAATGAAAATTACCAAAAAGAGGTTTAAACTTTTGTACGACATGTAGTCCGTTTATCGGATAACATTTTACCGGTCCTAGAAAATGTCATTCAATTTTAATGACATGGGACTTTAAATGAAGCCTTGAAAGGATGGTTTTAAACTTTTCAAAACATGTCTTTATGGCTTGATATTATTTCTGATATGCATAACCCCGGTTTTCATTACGAGGAAAGCATGTCGCCAATAAAGAAAGTTGTTCCTTACAACGGGTGATTACTTCTCCGGGCATGGATTACTTTATATCCGTGTACCATCGATCCTATAATTATCGCTTCGTGCGCTTTTTTCTTGATCCAGAGAGAAGTACTTCTTTTTATCCAATTGATGTTTCGTCTATGATTCTTCAAAAAATTATTTGTGTTTCTAAAGTTGGAAAAGTTGTGTTTACCAATCAATCGGACCTAAAGTTTTCAAAATTTGACACTCAATCAACGACTACAGCTCTTTAAATAGAAAATGGGTCATTGAGTGAGGGGGAGAGTAGTTTTTTTCAAATTTTATAACATCAATAGGACGTATTAAATCATCCTATACTTAAACAGAAACGGTTTTGTAGTTAAATAGGGTTATAATTTGAGGGATGTGTTCTTGATTCTAACTCAATGAGCCAAATGTGTCATTAGTTTGAAAGTTATAGGGACTTATGTGCAATTGCTAATGTTTCTAGATGTACTTAACTTCATAGGAACAGTTATGCACGTTGCTATTCTTATTTCAACCCTAAATACTTATACGGTAAGTACAAAAGTTTGAGAATCACAGGGACTTAAATCTGCCTCAACTGTGAATTGCTAGGATATGGTTGTTAGGATTTGATGATTAATGTTTGATGTTCTAAATATGATCCACAGTGCTTTTGTTATGATTGTTTATTGTTTTTGAATGTTGATTGATTTCTTGCTAGTCGATTGCAGTTTGATTGTTGTCAAATTAAGTGATTATGCACTCGTGTTATGCTCAGGATTGTACTTTTTGTGTTGGAATTAGGTCCCTAAGATCCTGAATACTTAATACCCATGCATTTGTATGATCTGATTGAATGATTTTGCACTCGTGTTATGCTCAGGATTCAAGTTTGATGTTCAAATATGATCCCCATGCATATGTATGATCTGATTGAATGATTTTCGAATGTTGATTGATTTCTTGCTAGTTGATTGCAGTTTGATTGTTGTCAATTAAGTGATTGTGCACTCGTGTTATGCTTAGGATTGTACTTTCTGTGTTGGAATTAGGTCCCTTCGATCCTGAATTAAAAAGGTTGAAATATGATTGATTGCATGTGTTTGATAGTTGTTTGCTTGAATATGCCTGTTGCAGGTTTTGCTATGAATGTTCTTGATTTAAAGATGTACTTGTCATTTTTGCTAAATAACGGTTTGATTTAAGATTTCTGATAGATGTTTGATTTGATATGGAATTAATTAATTATATGAGAAGGAAATACTGTACGATGGTTGCGGTTTGATGATGAATTTAAGTCCACCGCTTGTTGATTTATCCTCAACTGTAATCAAATATGGTACCAATCAACAATGGCTTAAAATTTCTCATCTAGCATCATATAATCGGTCTGTCTGTCTATCTTTGTTGATAGATTTTATGCAGATAACTGGCTATGATAATATTCCTTCCAGCTTTTAAGCGACAACTGATAAAACATCAAACACTACCAACACCACCACCTCCACTACAAACAATCAACAGTTCATCGACACCCGATATTTGGTAGAATGTTAAAGATTGAAGAATTTCAAGGAATCTCGAATGCTTCTTTAGTGGATGGTTCAGAGATGTTAACTACCGACTAATCAAGAGAATGGAATGATTTCATCATTCCAACATTAAGGTCAATATCATTTGTTATGTAACATACACCCTGTAAATCAATAAGTAGTGTAGTAATCAGTGTTATGTGTCAGTTTATGAATTTTTCATGAGTTTCTCGTTAAACTCCAAATCATTTATAAACTCTTCATAACTAAAACTAACAGAATCCCTCATTAATTGAGGGGGAGCATATATAGGTTCCATTATCGGCTTGTATTTTAAATCAGGACCACATTTTCTCCTTAAATTTTCTAAAGATTTAATCTATTGAGATCCTAAAATGCTCAATAGGGGGCCGCCTTTGAAATTTTCTGATCAGGGCGAGAGGAAGATGTGTATATAAATATTAACTTGATAACATGTTGATCTATTAAGGACTAAAGAGGTTCTCTCTCCGCATGTGCCAAACAATTTTGAAATATGACGCACATGTGAGGGGGAGCAAGCAGTTTAGTTTCTAAATCTAAAACATTCGAGGTATTAATGTTTGATGTTTACATCGCCATGCCTTGATTTGATTTTCAAATGGTTTTATGGTGAAGAGAACAGTACCAAAAGACCGACCCTTTGGTGTACTTACTTATCGGAATTTTAAGGGATGGTCATGGTTTGGTATATGTTCCCATTATCCCGCCCAGAGTGGAGGGATTTACCACAGGGAACAATCCACTGTTAGTGTAGAAGTCCTTAGTTATGATTACAAAAGGAGTATTGTCGAGAATAAAGGAATAGTGCGGACTGGAGATGGAGCTAGTTACTGGGAAACATACCCAACAAATGGTAGGTAATGAAGGTATCGGTAATCACTGAAAGGGGTTGAAGAATGAAAAATAGAAATGTTAAGATTAAAGGGTGAAAAGAAGCAGCCCTCCTTATAATCATTAGCAGTAACTGGGTCAATACATATGCTGTACGAATCTCTTTGGGTGATTATTGGACATTGATGGAAGGGGGGACCCAAAAGTATCTTGCGTCCCAGTGATAGCTGCCACAAATAAACCCTCCCTAGTACTAAGAATCTCTCAAAAGATTTATGTTTCATTTGTCACGGAGACACTTAAACACGTAAATCTATTGAATATCTCACTCCGAGTTAGTTGGTATTGAAAAGGTGGCAGTCTGCTCCAGCCTCCGCTCACTTAAATCAAAACGCACTATTGAGTCTAGAGCCCAAAGATCGTCAATTAATCTCATTAGGGCACTATTTAAATGTAATGTTCTGTATCCACATGTGAAAAACAAGGGAATATATATTAGAGTCGTACACATCATCCTTGTGATTGTGCGTAGAACATTGAGTGATTACTTATGGTATTCACAATGAAAGTGGTAAATCTGCTTGAGCAACATCTAACAAGTCATGGTAGGTGGGACTTAGATCCTTAAATGGATCAAACTTATGACACTGGACATCGAATCGGTCCAGACTCTTGATTTGACGATTGACGAAGTGTGTTAAAATCTTAATAACACTTTGATGTGTCATAAATCAATTTCTAAGTCGATCGTCGTTTGATTTTCAAATCAGTTTTCCTCTCCAATTGGTAAAGATTGTAACTACCGATTCACTCTTGTCATGCTTGTCTGCTTTGAGACGTTCCGAATAAGAGAAAGTCCTACAAAAAAACCAACAACCAAACAAAAACTAACTAATATCTAAAATACACACACAAAACCCACAAAAAATTAGACATGTTAGGCAATCTCTAATGTTTTTACATTGGAAGATCCGAACTCATGCTGGAAATATGTCAAGGGGGATTCTTCTTAAGATTAAAATCTACTGTTCTCAAGGTCGCCGGTCTACGGCATATTCGAAGGTTACTATAAACAAACACGCGAACTGACATATCAAGGGGCCCCCCCCAAATTTTAAAACTTGTTTATTACAACATTTGGGGGCCCCCCCCCTCACAAAAAAAAAAAAAAAACTTTTTTTAACTTGGCTTAACTGTTTTAGGTTGCATTTGGTACATATAATGATGGAAGGTTGGTTTGTCATTAAAAAAAAAAACTACTTAAAAATAAAACCCTGGTTCCCAGCAGATCAAGTTCATTTCACATGCTAAATATACGTTTTCCAAAGGTCCTTCAATGACCTTACAACATCAAGAGAGAATAACCTAAAAGCTTCCGTAACTCTGATATCAAATTCTTCGTCAGCATGTTAAAGTGATGAAGTCATAAATTGATGAAGTAATACGAGCATAAAGTCAAGCTTTCAAGATTGCAACAAGTATGAGCATGTCGGCCCAAAAGTCACAAGCACGCAAGATGGCAAAAGATCACAAGATGATGATTAGAGATTACATTTGGCTGATGATCTCAAAAAGCTCAAGATCACATTCAAAGAAATGCCTAAAGGAACAGTCGCGCTAAAAGACAAAAGATCATACTCATGATGTTCAAAGTGATCATTGTGAATGAAGATATCAAGGATTAACGAGCTAAAGTCTAAAGTTCATGAACACTATCAATGCTAGGATTCGAAATCCTTGTATTTTCTGGGGTGACCTCCCTTAGGGGCAGAGATTGTTTAGGTTTTAATAAAAAAGAATTCGGTGCACCCGTGTATTGTCTAGAATAGCATAGCTCGTAGTTTAATCGTTACCGTATGACATATGGCGTTGGGCCGGGTCTTTACCCACATGTTAGCCCACTCTATAGCCTACTTAGGGCTCATAAACTCTTGTATTTAAACCCCTTCTTAGCCCTTAAGAGGGGTTGGTTGTTCATTTTATCACAAACATTCACTAGGTGTTTTCTCATCTATGATAACTCTCCATTTGCTTCTCTCTTGTAATCGGCCAACCCAATCGCTTAGTTGTGTTATGATATCTATTTACTTAGTGGTTATGTGAATCATTCAAATATATTTGAAAGTTTAGAGAAAGGTCTTCTGGTGTATAAAGGATTAGTTTCGGCTTCAGCTTTATTTATTACTCAGGGTTTTATCAGGTTGTTTTAGATTTATCTAAGGATAATATGCTTTAAACAAGCTATTCAAAGATTATAAAAAAGGGAGATCAACCAAGTGGATCAGAACGGCGTGTTCTGAAACTTGATCTAAGAAGAAAACACTAGATCTAACTCTTTGTACAATCCCTTGATCAAGACCATGGATTCGAAAGTGCTGATCGCTCAGGACTATACCTTAAAATACATAGAATATAATAAAATATAATTATAGTAAGGATCGTCTAAAAGCAGAGTCAATGATACCGAGATGTAGTATAAGGTTTTCTCGGAGTCGTAAATCCCCCAAAGAGGCTGTGGATATTTTGGAATGGTAATTCGATACGATGAATTGTGTTTGAATTGGAGAATGCAAATGATTTTGATTTTTAACTAGTATTAAACTAAAATATAATTACAGAAAACTAAAAATTATTCTACTGGGGAAAACAAGCAGTGGAAAATGGGAATCTTAAATATACTACGGGGAACAAAAATAGTTATACGGATAAATACCTAAATATTACGGGATGCGTAATTAATGGCAAATGATAATCCTAAGAAATTTACGGGGAACATAGTTCGGCTAAAACAATACTTAATAGAATAATTAAAACTAATAAACTATATTAAACATGCATTTTACAAATTTATTGGGAATTAAATAGCAAAGCTAAAAAAACTAAAAAATTATAAAAATAAAGTTATAAATTTAATTTTAATTTGAATAAATCAAAAATATTAATTAAAATAGAAAATGTAAAAAATTTTCAAAAACGGAGTTGAAAAACAGAACAAAATGGTAAGCAAACGAAAAATGCTGGGGCTTCGTAAACGGGCCCGGAACTGAATTTTTAGCAAAAATTACCCTACATAAGTTTTTATAATTTTCCTACAAACTAGTTGATTAAAGAAAATTTTCTAAAAAAGAAAAATATTTTTTTTGTTAATTTTTGTATTTTTTATGAATTTTCTAAGATTAAAAACTAATTAAAATTAAGAAAGTAGAAAAAGACAGAAAATAAAACTACTAAAAATCTGAAAAAATCAAATTGGAATTTAAGAAAATGTTGGGGGAATCTAAAACTATAAAAAGCCCTTAAAAGTTACGGTATGAATTAAATAGTAATTAAAACTAATTAAATCTAAACCTTAATTTAAATTAAGTAAAATTAAATAAAACTAAAATAATGTTAACCTAGGGGACTAACAGTGAGAAAGGACAAAGGGCAAACGGGGTAACCGCACAGTTAACACTAGGGACCTAACTTAGTTACTCCATAAAAAGATAGAAATTTTCAAAATGGCCCCTGATGGTTGGACACCGACTTACAAAGTTGGGTCCAAGGTGCTTTTTAGACACAACTCAAAACAGCAACTTGTTCAGGGGCTTATTGAACATTTTTCCTAAATGCACTTAGTGCTGAAAATTAACTAAATAAGCCAGGAAAAGTAAGCTTTTGGAATGCAAAAGCTAAATAGCTTTTCAGCTTATTTTTCTTTCTTTTTGGGGGCTTCTTAAGCTAACTAGATAAGCTATAATTCATGGGGGACAGATAAATAGGAGAGGGGAGTCCTAAAATAAGCTAAGTTGTCTAATAAAAGCCCTAGAATAAGCTGGAAAACAATTTAAGCTATATGACAGTTTTGAAAAGAAAACAGAAAAAGGAGGTTTTTAAGCCTAAATTAAGCTAAGTTAGAAAGGTAATTAAGCTAAGCTACTTTGGGGGCTTTAAAGTGGGGGCTAAGGGCTTCTAAAAAGCTAAAAATGGTTAAG
The DNA here is from genome assembly GCA_026074375.1 of Tanacetum coccineum. Classification (NCBI taxonomy): domain Eukaryota; kingdom Viridiplantae; phylum Streptophyta; class Magnoliopsida; order Asterales; family Asteraceae; genus Tanacetum; species Tanacetum coccineum. The sequence goes on from BQNB010008481.1 coordinate 23,430, forward strand.
TGCATTTTTTTAATTAAGCTAAGTTCAGAGAAAAAGAGGGCTGAAAACGGCTTTTTGCACCAGGGGAAAAACAGGCAGTGGCTAGGGGCTTTTTGGGCTCATGAAAAATAAGCACAATGGCTTTTTACCCCCAAACAAGTCAAAACGATGGAGAGTGGTAGGTCAATGAGGCTTAATCCCAAAATATGAGGGATTAAAAAGCAATTAAACCCTAGCTGATTTTTTAGCTAAAAGTCAAGGTTTTCAAGAAAATAAAATGCCTTTGACACACTTTGACTTTACTTGTCCTTTCTCTAATAACAGAATGAATGGACTAAAAAAACAGGATCTTGGTGACTTAAAGAAGCTCAAAAATGTATTGCTTAAGCTGGTCTCCTAAGAAGCTTAAGCTATTAAGCTCCAAATTTTCTTTTATAAACTATGACAGAAAGTAAAAGAGTGCACAAAAACTTATTTTTACTTAAAAATTGTGATTTCTTTGGTCTTCTAATTAGGCACATCACACTCAGCCAAAGGTGGCACTGAATGCGATGTGCTTGTGATCCCATACAACACCCAAAAACGACCCATTTTTGGGCTTTTACCAATAAAAAAAAAAAAATCAATTAAAAAAAAAAAAAAAAAAAAAAAAAAAAATAAAAAAAAAAAAAAAAAATAATAAATAAAAAAAAAAAAAAAAAAAAAAAAAAAACACCCCTCTTAAATAAGTAATATTCACTTTTTCTTTGGTTTTAAATCAAAATTACACTTTAAACAAGCACATATTATGACTAGTGAAATTGTTTTGTAACAAGAAGGAAAAAACACAAGTTTCTTCACAATTTCACACGAATTCAAGTGAGTGACAATTGGGAATTTATAAAATTTCAAAAAATACCACTTAACCTTGATATATTGCTTAAAGACAGTAACCATACATTAAAAACTAGAACTGATACTTTCAATTACGATTTAATTAAGATTTAAATAAAAATAAAGCTAAGCTAAAACTAGTGTGTGGTTCGGCTTGTCTTTTCTTGTATTTATATAAGTCCCAAGTCTTCTTTCTTCTTCTTGTTGTGTTAGTTGTGTGAGTGAAGCCTCAGCAACAAATCCTAGCCATTGATTTCTTTTGTGTTTCTTTTAAGCTTAATCCCCACCATTGATGGAGCTCGGGAATAGTGGGATTGCCAACTTGGCAGGTTTAAAGGTTAGTGGAAGGTGGGTTTAGGTTGGGACTGGATAAACGAGTGTGTGGGTAAAGGAATGGGGTGGTATCTCGTGATGTTGGGGGGTTCAAGGGGATTGGCGGGAAAACGGGTTGAGAGGGGGAAAGGGTGTTAACAGGTTTAAAAGGTTTCATTTGCCCAAGAAGAACCCCTCAACTTCTAGCTCTTTTCCATTTCGTTTTGTTTCTTTTTTTCTTAGTTATAAACAAGTTTCAAAATAAACAGAAATGGCCCTTGTGTTTTAAAAACAAAGATAAAGAAGGTTTCAACTAATGGCAGTTTCAGCCCTTGTGTTTTATAAAGAGATAAAAGGTTTTGTAAAATTACAAATTCAGTCCCTCTCATGTTTAAAACACTTTTCTTTTATAAAACAATTTTCAAAATTGACAATTTCAGTCCCTGAGGTTTTATAAAAAATTGTTTTTGGGCCTTTATTGGGCTTTGGTTTGTGTATTGGGCCCAATTGGGTTTATTTGGGCCCAATTGGGTTTAGGCTTTTGTTATTGGGCTTTTTAAGGCCTAATAAGGTTTGGGTGGTTTTTGTGTGTACAATGGCTGAGATTGGCTTGTTCAAGGGCTAGGATCGGGCCTTCAAAGTCTTCATAGTCTTTGTCAAATGCACACAAATGGGCTGTTGTCATTGATTGTTGGTGGGGGGGCCCATTTTGAAGTGGGCCCATTTGGTCTTTCACAGGTGGTGTCTTAATAATATACTATTGGGCTTTCCCGGCCCATAGATGGGGTTTGTGAGATTTGTTAGTTGTTTGCTTGTCTGTGTATTTTTTTTGAGATTGGAGTGAGAGTGTTTTTGACGTTGAGTGAGATTGCAACCAAATAGTATTCTTCAATTTACGGCTACGGTTGTTTTTACTGTTTATTTGTTGATTGAGTTGAATTTGACTTTGACTTTTTCTTGGTCTTTGGCTTGATTTTGGCTTTGTTCTTCTAGCTTTTCCAATTCCGATGTTACGGTTTTTCGTTTTGGCTTTGTTTTTTCGTCCTTTTCTTGGTTGATCCGTTCCTGCAAATACTATGAGCAATATCTTGACCGTTGAGTGGGCATGGGGGGTAGTCGAGGGGGGGTAAGGGGGGGGTGTTGTTGTTGGCTGCCGCGTGGGGGGGGGGGTTTTAGTGTTGGTGGTGGGGGGGTGTGTTTGTTGTGTTTAGGTTGGGGTGGTTTTTTCTTTTTTTTTTGTGGTTTTTTCTGTTTTGTTTTTAAAGGTAAAATGGTGATGTGTATTTATAAAGGGCACATACCAATATCCCCTCACATACTATAGGTATTGCCGTGTCTCTACGCCAATGCTTATGAAGGTTTTATAGTTAGTTCTTTAGATTTATTAATAAGCTATTACGTTGTTACTTAATGTCGTCTTGAATCCCAACTGTCACGACTTTAAAACACTTTTTGGGATTAGTGCAAAGTGTTTGTCAATAGGAAAGATTCAATAGCTTACGAAATTGCACTACGTGGTAATCACTACCTGTTGAGGGGTGGGTACAGGGTGGTTTGTTGTCGTTCATTTGGGGGGTTTGGTGGATGGATGGTTGAATGGTTGTTGGTCTTTCTTATTTAACTCTCATTTGGGATCATAATTTTTTTTTTTTAGAATTTTTTGTTAGTGTGATTGATTTTTTGTTTTTCATTTTAGTTTTTAATTTTTTTCTCTTTTAGATTTTTTTTTTTTTTTTTAGTTTTAGTGTATTTTATAGAGTGAGTAACGTCCATAGAATGATTAACGGATGTCTTACGGTATAGTTCATCGTCCCCGAAATTGTTTCACGAGTTTTTAAGCCACGCGCAAATATTCGTGATCATTTTGTCATTATAAGTTTAAGGTTGTTAAATAAGCCCTACCACATACTTTATGACTTGAGTTGTGAACTTTTGGAATCTCCCGCCATGGGAGTAGGTGATGAAGTGTTGGGTCTGGATTTTAACTATCCTTAGATCAATTTATTCTCTTAGTCCAAAGTGATATCGTTTTGACTCAATGCAAACATTGTCATTATAGACTCCTTTGCAACTGGATTTGGTATTTTGTTATCTTCATAAAATTATAGTTACAGGTTTTATTTTTTTTTTTTTTTTTTTTTTTTTTTTTTTTTTTATTTTTTGGATGTTGATTTTTTTTTTTTTTTTAAATGAGCTAGGAAGCAGTTGCTTGTTTGGTGTAATATCTCTAACTAACAACAAAAAAAAAACAACTAAACAAAACACTGATATGAGTCCACCCACCCCACAACCAAACACCTACCTAGCCTTCGCTCCCATAGGAGGATATCACAATCCATAAAAAACTGTCGGTGTTCTTTGTTTTGAGAAACCCCACCCCGTTGCTAGCGTAGTGGATGGAAGTGGGGAGGAGGGGGAATGAGAAAAATCACATACAACACTTTCGCAGAAAGATTTGGCTAAGGATTAGTCTTTGTTTTGGAACCATCACCATGAGCATTTTATTCCCAAGGAGATATCTCGACTCTCACTAGGACATGTGACTAGAATTTGAGGAGGTGGTCGGTGGTGTTCCCCCTTCCGCGTGGTTTGCGGTTGTGTGCTGTGATGGTGGGTGATGCATAGTTACAGATTGTTCGGGGCGACTTGGTGTATTCAATTGGGATCTTTATGGGGCATGAAAGCTTTTCAAACTTTGGTTTTAAAGGAATCAAGTCCACAAATTTGTAGTTTTGTCTGTGGTGGTTTAACATCGAAATTTGTGGGGGTTCTTTATGCTGAAGTTTACGAATCAGTATGATGAGGCGGATGTTGTTGTTTGGGGGAGAATAATAGTATTCAAATAGGTTCAGAAGTGAGTGGGGGGTTTTATGTAGTTGATCGTTGAGGGCGTGGATCTACTGTGATACGGTTTTGGTTTAGACGTGATGGGAGCGGGCGGATCGGTAGTTGGACAAAGCCTATGAGATTTGCGGAGTAGCGTGGGGAAAACACCGCCACAAAAGAAGTAGATAAGAAAAAACGGGGAGGCAAGGTTTTATGTGTTTGTGAGTAGGGAGTTCTTCACGGCGCGGGTGACGTGGATTTTTTTAGGGTTGCGGTAGACGTCCATATTTTTTTTTTTTTTTTTATCGGTGGGTGGGGGGTTTTTTTGGGTGTTAGGGGGGTATGAGGGGGTGGGTGGGGGGGGGGGGGGCGGGGGGGGGGGTGGGGGTGCAGGTGGCTTTTTTGTTGGTGTTTGTGTAATATATTTGTTATCTTTATGCTGTGTTGTTTAAAAAATTAAAAATAATAAAAATAATATGGGGATAAGTGAGTTTAGTAGCGATGAAGGGAATTATTGAATTGAGGGGGTTTATTGGGCTATTATATTTTTGTAATAAAAACGACTGCCATGGCAAAATTCCAAATGTTGTTTATTCCCCCCCATTTTTAGTAGTGAAACTTTTGTTTTTATTTATATTGAATTTAAAAAAAAATTATTATTTTTTTTAAAAACATGTTCTTCCTCGATGTTTTTTCAGGGGTAACTACGTTTAAATTAAGGCCGCTTTTTTTTTTTTTTTTTTTTTTTTTTATGATGTAGATGCCAAAAGAAAGATACTATAAAACGGTGTCGATTAGTTATTTGGATATGAATTCCCAAAATGAAGATGTGAGGGTGGAGGAATGTAAGCTTTCGAGTTAAAAATAAAATAAAAAAAAAAAATGAACGAATCGTGAGTGCCTTCACAATCCGGGATATACCCTTTTTTTTTATTTGTTATCATTTACTTTTTCATTTTTTGTATGTTTTTTATTTTTTTTACCTATTTTTTTTTCTGTACTTGTTTTCCATTTTTTTTTTCTAGTTATTTTTCTTTACCTTATTTTTTTACACTGCTGGACATTACAAAAGCCACAAAAATATCGGATCAGAACAACGGGGGGGGGGGTCTAATGGGAAAATAGTTGAGGCTCTTCTCACATTACACAAACAACTTATTTATTACATACTACTACGATAAAGCATGGGGTGCCTCCCACGAAAGCCGCTTGTTTAGGAGTCCCGGACGCTTGACCCGTCACCCGAATGTTTATTGGGTCCATGGGGGAACGTTTGGAGATCGGGACAACCTCGGTTGGTACGTCCCCCCTCCAAAGTATGGTTTGATCGATGGACCATTCACTTTAAAGTTGGGCCCGGAGTTTTGAGAATAGCTCGATGTGCCAATAAAGAAAAAAATCTTGGACAATGGTGAATGGTCCAGACCAAAAAAGGGGGATTTCAATTTGGCCCGAGAAAATCTTCATGTCTAGAATTGAAGTGGAGGATCTCTGTTCACCAACGTTGAAAACGCTCGGTTTTTGATCTTAGCATGTGTATCACCTTGGTTTTCTCTTTTTATTGTTCAGAGAGTTCGCGTAGGCCCTGATCACGAAGTTCATTTAGTTCATTCAGTTGAATCTTTCCTGTGATCACCCGCAGTTTGAATATCAAACTTTTGTTATGGTATGCTTGAGAGCCCAGTAGGCTTTGTGCTCTAGCTCGATCGGTAGATGACATGCCTTCCCGTACACAAGCTTATATGGAGTACACCCGATGGGTGTTTTGTAAGCTGTGCGGAAGGCCCATAAAGCATCATCTAGTTTGTCCGACCAGGAGGCACGATTTTCTCCCACGGTTCTCTCAAGAATACGCTTTAAACCACGATTTGACACCTCAACTTGCCCACTTGTTTGTGGGTGATACGCGGTGGAGAGACGGTGAGTGACTCCATACTTAAGCATGACCTTTGTAAATTGGTCATTGCAAAAGTGAGTTCCGCGATCACTTATGATAGCTCGGGGTGCACCAAATCGAGAGAAGAGAGTTTTCAAAAATTTACAAACAACTCGGGCATCATTGGTGGGGAGCGCTTTTGCTTCAACCCATTTTGACAAGTAGTCAACAGCCACGAGTATGTACTTGTTCCCTCTTGAAGACGGGAACGGCCCCATAAAATCAATGCCCCAGATGTCAAAGATTTCGCAAACTTGGATGGAGTTTTGTGGCATCTCATCACGTTGCGTAATTTTTCCTTGACGTTGACAAATGTCACAACGGGTGACAAAGTCATGGGCATCCTTGTAGATGGTGGGCCAATAGAATCCTGAATCGAAGATTTTTCTTGCTGTGTAATTGGCACCATAGTGTCCCCCAGTAGGTCCACTGTGGCAAGCTTTGAGAATGTCTAAAGCTTCTTGCCCCGAAACACAACGTCTTATCACCTGATCAGCACAGTTTTTAAACAGGAAGGGATCATCCCAGAAATAATGCTTGACATCCTTGAAGAATTTATTTTTTTGTTGGGATGTCATTCCCTTGATAACGAATTTCCCCGCATGGTAGTTTGCAAAATCTGCAAACCATGGGGTACTTTGATCTTGAAGAGCAACAGAACCAAGAGTTTCGAGAGGAAATACTTCATTGATTTCTTTGTTCTCGAGTTTGTCTTGATGCGGATTTTCAAGTCTGGACAGATGATCTGTAACACCCCCAAAAATACAACAATGCAGCGGAATACCACATGGGGTGCTACTTCATAATACACAGCGCTAGATACTTGCCTAGCACATCCTTCTGGCATAGAGTTACTTGATGGCAGAATGGTCAGTATTTATTACTTTGCTTTTGGACATAACAAGTTATGACAGATACTTCTCAAGGCATACACTACAGCACGTAATTCTTTTTTATGTAGTATGTATGTGAGTTGTTTGAGCTCTCGTTCATTGTTTGCTAGGCATAGTGTATTAGGTTGAAAATGCTTGTTTTTCTTTGCCCGAGAGACGGCCCCAAAAATATGGGCGAAGTCGCGAGCATCGCACATCAGTTCAAAGGCAAGTCCCAGTCGGGAGCATTAAGATCGGAGCCTCAGTCCAATCTTCTTTTGAGTGTGTTTAAAGGAAAACGACACACTCTTCAGAAAAGACAATCAGGAGTCTCTTTTTCAAGCAAAGAGTCATAGGACGGGCGAATTTTTGAGGAAGTACCCTGAATGAATCGCCGGTAATAAACCGGAGTTGCAAGGAAACTTCGGACACATTTGACAGAATTCATGGAAGTCGGATGTGGGGTTTAGCTATTACTTTGAACTTTAGCTCTAAACAACCTCATGTCCCGTCTTAGAATTTTTATGTCAGAGGGAAGAACAATGCCTTCCGTCTCCATTGAAATGGCTCTTTCCCAGTTTGAGACCAATTGGTGTCTTCAACACACGTTTCAACATTTTTTCTAAATGGGTTAGGCACGTGGAGAGAAAGAGTCCCTAGGACGAACAGTCAGGTCCATGATTACATTCCACGTTTTGCTCAATCATGTCGTGGGAAGATTGCCATCATACATCTTTGGAAAGTGCCAGGAGCATTGCATAGCCCAAAAGGCATGCGGAAGAATAGGCAAAGTTCCGTTGGGAATGTGGCATTGTTGGTTCTTTTCTTGATTCGTTTGGGTCCATTGGATATGTATTGTAGTAACCGGATGGAGAAGCCATCAAGGGAAACAGTATGTATTGTTTCTGTTGGTCTCTCGAGCATTTGGTTCAATGAAATGGTAAAGGGGGGGGATCTTGCCGGGTGGCTTCATTAAGTTTTCTGATTTAATCAATACTACTCGCCATCCCTGTGACTAATCGAGTAGGATTCAGCTCATTCTTTCATTTGTAGATGTCAGTCATTCCTTCCTTTTTTAGGTACACAGTGTTACGGGGCTCACCCTAAAGGCTGTCAGAGATGGGGTAAAATAAATCCAGGTCAAGGAGTTTTTCATCCTCCCTTTTTGATCACATGTGTGAATTTTGGGTTTACCCTTCTTGGGACTTTGCACAGGATGGTTCATAGTCCTCTTCCATTAATTTTGTGAGTACCAAATTTCCGGGGGCTATCACCGTTTATGGAGAGTTTCCAAGCGATGGCGTCGCTTGTGTGGGACTTAAAGAACCTTTAAAAGAGCTGCCTTTTCCTCAATCTTTTTACGTCTTTAGCAATATTAACAGGCAACTTATTGACGCCTTCCAAAAATGAGTACTCAAGTTGGAGGTTGGGTGGCAGATTCCTGTGTTCAATTTCGGGAGGTTCGATTAACGGAAGATTCAAACAGCTTTAGCTTCACAGATTTTGAAGTTCTTTCCTAACTTCAGGCATATATTGTCTTGACTTTGGGTACGGGGAGGGGGGTGGTGGTTCACTGTTTCAAAATTTGCTTCTAGATCAGGATGTCCCCTCAGGATCCTCGGGTAAGTAGGATAAACTTCAGATGAAGTTGGGATCATCTTCTAGAGCAAGAAAACGAATCTGCTTCATTCCATTAGAGAAGTCAATTTGTCCCCGAAAAAGGAGGTGAGAGTTGGAGAAGCAGAAGTAGAGAAAATTGGCTCTGAAGATGGAGTGGGATTGCCAACTCGCGATAACGTTTTTTGAAAAATCCTAGGGACTCCTTGCGAATACTAATACAACAAAGCCATTTCGATGACGTCCGATTTAATGTTTTGGTTTTTTTTTTTTTTACGTCATTATGGTCGTAATCAGCTGTGTATTTTGATGTCTGGTCCAAGGTGGAAATGTGATGCTTCCTTGCACAACGACGAAGGGTAATCTCTCCTCCCATAAACATCTATCAAAAGCAATTGACTTCGTTTTTAAGAAACTTCGACGAGGAATCAAGGGTCTCGGGAGGTCTGGTTCAAAAATCAAACAACTACGATGTCAGCTGGAAATTGGAAACTTTCCCACTATCGACGGACGTCTTTAGCACATACCAATTGGTTCGCTGATTGGATCGATCTGCTTAGCTTAACGTTCGTGCAAGTTGGGGTTTAGTTTCTAGGAAGAGCAGAGATCTTTTCCAGACAGATGAATAAGGCATGAAGATTAATGGCTCGCACCAAGATCGGCCAATGCGTTGCATGTAGTAGAATTCCCATAAATTCCGCTTGGAAATCAGAAACGGCCAGGGTCCAAAGTTTCTTTGGTAATTATTGTGGTATGACCGTTGAAACAGTTTCCCCCTATTTAAAGGGTCCCCTTGCCAATTCGCTCAATTTTTCCTTGTTTCCAATCAAGGTTTTAAAGTCGGAAGCAAATTTTGGCATGAGCTTCAAGGCTTCGGTTAATGCTAATCTCTGAAACTTAAATTCTAAAGATTCATCAAAATTTCTCTCTGGATTTGATCGTTAGCTTTTTCCTTGCGCCTTTCTTCATTTCTTCGTGATGGAAATTGGAATTGATGCTTTAGGAGGCTAGGAGTAACAACGGGAGTACGTTTCGTGGGCTCAGGATTAGGATTACGAGATTGAATGTGAAACAACAGGAGGTTGGACAGTCTTTGGTGCTTCCGTTATTAGCAGGAGGCATCGTGTTTCCTTTGTCACCTCGGTGTCATGATTAACGGCTTTCGGTCTTGGATGGTAACCTCCACTTCGGGTAGTGATACCTTTTCAAAATCTTCTTAGGAGGTTAGGTAACAGTGTTACCAGGATATGAGGTTCCAGAAACCGGGAAGTAGAAGTGTTTGTATTCGCAGTAACAAAATCTTTGAAAGCATGTCAGTTAGATTGCCCATTTGGGAAATTCGAGGTTATGACCTTGGTTTGCATAGTTTACAACACTGCATCATTGGCTGTGACATATCTTTCAAAATTGTTTCTTACACACAGTCCGCCTGTTTGTCTGAGGGAGCAGGTCCTTGATGAGTACTGGTTGATTGACTACTGGTTGATGAACGGGGGTCGATAAATCATGACTTGGTTGAAATTGTTTTCCCTCTGTTTTCGATTGAAGTTTTTTTCCTCGAATTGAAATTGTTTTGACTTTTGGCATTGAGGGATTCTGAACAGGAGGAAAACCAGGAGGTCGAATTTGATTTGAGACCATCGGAGGTCGATAACCAGAATTAGCTTGGTTGTTAAAATTGGCCGCAGCGGCCTGGGACACATACTCTTGGATGTTGTCATGGTACATGTTGCTGTTAGTGGCTGGACAGTTTTGATAAGAATGACCTCCCCCACAAGTTACACAACTTTGTTCAACCGCTTTTACGGGGGCGGAAGATGTGGGTTTTGTCTTTCTTTCTTGAATTAATGCACGTCCGATCACCATGTCTTTGAGTTCAGCAACATCGATGAAATATGTGGGGTGGAAGTGCTTGTACTCATTTTAAGCTACAACAGCTTTTTGTTTCTTGATGACGTACCTTAGCACTTGCTCTCGATAATTTTTAAAACATTCTCGAGGCATTTTTGTCTAAGAAGTTACCACCGGCAGCTGAGTTCAATGAATCTTGTTCTTAATCATTTGAATTTAGGGACATTATAGTATGTATCGAGTTGATGCAATTCTGAAAAAACCATGATGAGAGGCATCCCTTTGAAGATTCATTTCGAAACGATCCCAAAGCCTCATAAAACCCGGGGGTTCTTGCCTCATTCAAATTTTTGCTGAAAATCTCGTGATTTCATTTCATGAGATTTGTCGTTTTAGAGGGTAGGAAGAATTTGTTAATAAATTTCGAAAACAAGATCATCCCATGTTTCTTCGACCGAGGGGGTTCTTTTTCTTGCCAAATCCGGGCTGCCCCTTCGAGAGAAACGGGATAGGGAGGGAAGAAAAGCGTAAGCTTAACCGAGTGATTGGGTACCGTTCGGAATCTGTCATCGTAGCAGAAGTTGATCTTGTTGAAAGTAACGGATGTGAGCATGTGGGTATTCTTTATCGTGTTCCAGAAAAAATTGCTTGTTTTGAACATAGATTTAAGAAGGACCATGTTTGATCTTCAAAAGTTATTGCTGGTGATTTCAGGGAAATAAAACTATCGCAATCCTCGTCACCCCTCGGTGGGTGCTGTTCGAGCAAATTGCGCCATAGTACGATTATGGCCATCGTAAACTATGGGAAGTATTATCAGGGTTCTCAAGGTTTAGATTGATTTCAACAGAAGTTTGTCGAAATTGTGGTTGTGTCGATGGTCTACGGGCTTGAGATCGATGGTGCTGCATGCACAAAATAGAAATATAATAAAGAATATTTACTACATAAAATTTTTTTTTTTTTTTTTTTTGGTTTTTCACAGATAAAATTCTCAATTGATTTTAAAGGACCATGAGATAGGAAAATAAACCAAATAATCAGCTTACTTCACGGTCGCTCTCAAAGATAAACTCACAGGTGAGCGGAGGAAATGGGGTAGGAATAGCGGCGAAGCTTATTTCTCTTTCGGCGTCTAGGTCCTAGGAAAACCCTCCTTTATACCACTTTATAGTTTATTTATCTTTTCGAGGTGTGCCGTACGTTAGTAAGAGACACTAAATTGGTAGTTTTTTTTAATTAAATCTTTTGTTCGAGAGTTGGGAACCAACAAGTTCACCGGAACTTATTATGATAATACTCAGTTGAGAATATTATTTTTTGGTATTTTACCAAGTTGTGAATTTTATTTCTTTTTTTTTATGGACAATGTTTTATATTTTGATTTTCCTTTTTTTTTTTTTTTTTTTTTTTTTTTTTTTTTCTTTTTTTGGATTTTTAAATGATAATTATACTAAAAAGAAATGAAAAATATTTTTGTACTTTTTTCTTTTTTTTTTTTTTTTTTTTATATATTTTTATAATAAAAGAAAATATTCCAGTTTCGAAAACAGATGGTCAAACGTACCGTAATTGTTTACGCAAGCCTCCCGGCAGACGGCGCCCAGATAAAATTTGTTCCGCTCAGACTATACCTTAAAATAATATAATCTAATAAAATATCAAATTATATAGTAAGGATAGTCTAAAAGCAGAGTCAATGATTACCGAGCAGTAGTATGAGTAGTATAGAGTTTTCTCGGGTCGGTAAATCCCCAACGAGGCTGGAATGGAATGGTAATTCGATACGAATATGAATTGATGATTTGAATTGAGAGAATCAATATGATGATTTTGATTTTTTAACATAGGATAAACTAAAATTAATTAAAGAAAACTAAAAATTATTTCTACGGGAAACAAGCAGGTGGAAAATGGAACTTAAATATACTACGGGGAACAAAAATAGTTATACGGAAATAATTACCTAACTACTGGGGAGCATAAAATAATGGCAAAATGGAATTCTAAGGCAATCTACGGGGAAATAGTTTAGGCTAAAAATATTAAACTAGAATAATTTAAAAAACTAAAATAATATATTATTAAACATGCATTTACAAATTATTGGCGAATATAAATGCAAGCTAAAAATAAAAATTTATAATAATAAAGTTATAAAATTAATTTTAAAATGTAATAAAATCAAAAATATTCTAACTTAAAAGAAAAATGTAAAAATATTTCAAAAACGGAGTTGGAAGGAAAAACGAACAAAATGGTAAGAAAAAAGAAAAATGACTGGGCTCGTTAAACGGGCCCGGAAAACTGGAATTTTTTTAGCAAAAATTACCCTCCATTAAGTTTTTATAATTTTTCCTACAAAATAGTGATTTTAAAGAAAATTTTCTAAAAAAAGAAAATATATTTTTATATGTTAATTTTTGTATTTTTTATGAATTTTTAAGATTAAAAACTAATTAAAATTAAGAGCAAACGCGTAAAACCCTAAAAATAAATTGTGAATTACATAATGTCATATAATGACCTAAAACACGAGGTGTTATAAAAGTTCTTGCAGATGCAGCCAAGAAAAATGTTAACACTTATACTAGAAGAAGAAGAGCACTTAGTACTGGCAGTGAAGGAGTTAGTACTGCTAGAAGGATATTTAGTACTGCTGAAGAATCAGTTAGTACTGTTGGTGCATCAATGCCAGTTAGTACTGCTGGTATGGTTCAACAAGTTAACATCATTATTCCTTCATCAAGTGAAACTACTAAGACTACAAAAGATAAGGGTAAAGCCATTATGCAAGAGTCTGAGCAACCAAAGAAGATCAAAAAGAGAGTTCAGATTCAGATGAGCCTTGATGAAGAATTAGCTCAGAAGTTTCATGAAGAAGAACAAGCAAGATTTAATGCAGAACAAGAAGCAAAGTTTAATGCAGAACAAGAAGAGCTACTTGCAAGTGAGACTACTAAAGATGAAGCTAATCCCCCTAGTTGCTGATATTGATTGGGATGATGTTCAAGCTCAAATTCAAGCAGATGAGGATCTGGCTCAGAAACTGTTAGAGGGAGAAAGGGAAAATCTATCCATTGATGAAAGGGCAAGACTACTTGCAGAACTCATTGACAAGAGAAAGAAGCTACAAGCATCATAGTGATATGAGGCAATCAGAAATAAACCTCAAACCATGTCTTAGCAAAGAAGACCATGTGCACATATATGAAGAATATGGCAGGATACAAGATGGAACACTTCAAGGGAAAGAGCATTTATGAAGTCAAGGAGATGTTTGATAATGTTTACAAACAGGTTCCATCATTTGTGCCTATGGACTCTGTTATTGAAAAAGAAAGAACAAAAAGAGCAGGTCTAAATCTTTAAGAAGAAAGTTCAAAAAGGCAAAAGACTGGAGAAGGCTCAGAACCAACTAAAGAACTAAAAGCAGATGAGATATCACAAGAGGATTTACAATAAATGATAATGGTAGTTCTAGTAGAAGAAGTTTATGTTGAAGCCCTACAGGTCAAATATCCAATTATAGACTAGGAGGTTTACTTTGAAGACACAAGAAAGTATTGGAAAATTATCAGAGTTAGAAACCATACAGAAGCTTATCAGACCTTTGATGATATGTTAAAGAAATTTGATAGAGATGACCTGGATAAGCTATGGAGTTTGGTTAAAGAAAGATTCAGTTCAACAGATCCTACTGATGACAAAGAAAGAACATTATGGGTTGAATTGAAGAGGTTATTTAAACCTGATACTGATGACATTCTGTGGAAGATTCAAAGGTATATGCATGATCCTTTAGTATGGAAGCTTTATGATACATGTGGTTTTCACCATGTATCTTCAGTAAGAGGACATGACATATTCATGCTAGTTGAGAAAGATTATCCATTGACAAGAGGGCTTCTGACTTTAATGTTGGCTAACAAGCTTCAAGTGGATGAATATTCAGAAATGGCAAATGAACTTTTAAGGAAAATCTTCAAACTAGCAAACAGACCAAGACAATAAGGTGTTTGGAAGCATCCTCTCAGCATAGATGGTTTAATTTGAAGAAACTTGATGATTAACAAGATGAATATCAAGTTTAGGGGAGGATTATTAGGAATAAAGGCTTCTTAAGTTTGTACTACTGGGTATAAGAGTTTCTACTGCTGGTTGAAGAAACTACTACTGCCGAAGATTAGAGAAAATAATCTAAGTCATTAGTACTGTTAGTGTTATAGTTAAAACTGCCAGTATAAAGTGTTAGTATTGTTAGCTTATTAGTATTGTTAGTATAATAGTTAGTACTGATAGTTATATAGTTAGTACTGCTAAAGTGATATGCATGAGATATATTAGGAATAGATATGCATTAATCACTTGACGCGTTTTGTAAGCCCATTAGGGTTTCCTTGGTGTATAAAAAGAACCCTACGGCATAGATCTAGATATCTAGTTTTATATAGTTTTCATAGAAAATATAGTTAGTTTCAAAGTTATTCTGTAACTTTGATTGTGTTTAATATATTGATAGTTTAGCAAGATCTTGTTTTACTGTTTTATTGTTCTTCTTAATATTACATATTGTTCTTTCTAGGAACTTTAAGTAAAACATGACTTTCATTAGTTAACTTAAAGTTTAGAGATAAAACAATACATTCAGTGTCATTAAAGAGAACACTTTTCTTTTTGTCATACATTTGTGGACACTAAAGAGGTTAAACTTTAACTCTCTTTGTTGGGAATTAAAGGGCTTCTACAAGTTCATACTGCTCAAAGGACTTAGTACTGCTACTTACTGCTAGTGAAGATTGAAGAATATAAACTAAGTCATTAGTACTGCTAGTTGTAATATTAGTACTGCTAGTTATAGTTAGTACTGTCAGTACAATGTTAGTACTGTCAGTGTAAATTAGTACTGTTAGTTTGTTTATTAGTACTGCTTATGTGATATGCATGAGTTAAATTATGAATAGATATGCATGATCACTTAACGCGTTTTGTAAGCCTATTAGGGTTTTTCCTTGGTGTATAAAAGGAACCCTTACGGCATAGTTAGATAGATGAATAGATAGAGATACACAAATAGAAAAACACAATAGTTGTTAGGCAAAACATATAGTTGTTTTGTGATTTGTTTAATATAGTGAAAGTTCCTTTGTTTTGATATTGTTCTTATTATTCTTCTGAGTATATAAAGATTAATTCCGCATAATCTTTATATATACACCACAAGGTTTCTATCATAGTTGTTTTAGATTTATCTAAGATAACTAAAGCTTTAACAAGCTAATCAAAGATCTACAAAGGATAAACAAGTGGTATCAGAGCGGGTGTTCTGAAACCTTGATAAAAAAGAAACAAACTAGATCTAACTCTTTGCACAATCTCTAGATCAAGACCTATGGATCTAGAAAGTACCCAAAACAATGCTCTTGCAAAACTGCCACTTCATGAAATTAGCAAAGCAAGGTGATTATGACACATGGAGACTCAGAATAGAGTCATACATTCAACTTCAAGACTATGCTCTTTGGGAGATCATAGAGGATGGCAACTCCTTCAAGCCAGTAGCACGAACCACTACAAACGCTGATGGTACATCTACTTCAACAATACCTGGTGCTGTTACTGCTGAGGAGAAGATCCAAAAGAAGAATGATCTTAAAGCCCGAAGTATTTTGATGATGACACTTCCAAGTGAGCATCTACTCACTTTTAATCAATACAAGGATGCCAAGACCTTGTTTGAAGCCATAGAAGCAAGATTTGGTGGTAATGAAGCCACCAAGAAGACTCAAAAGACACTCCTGAAGCAGATGTATGAAAACTTCAATGCTTCTAGCTCAGAGTCACTTGACTCTATCTTTACCCGGCTTCAGAAAATTGTAAGCCAGTTAGCCATCTTAGGTGAAAACATCTCTCAAGAAGATCTAAACTTTAAATTCTTGAGAAGCCTTCCTTCTGAATGGAGCATGCATGTTGTGGTCTGGAGGAACAAACCAGATCTGGGCTCAATAAGTTTTGATGATCTCTACAACAATTTTAAGATTGTTGAACAAGAGGTCAAAAGAAGTGTAACCTCAAGCTCAAATTCAAATTCACAGAATGTGGCCTTTGTTTCAACTCCTAGTAGTACAAATGATGTTAATACATCTAATGTTCTTGTTAATACTGCTAGCTCTTCACTTAGTACTGCTAGTTCTACAGATAATACTGCTAGACTCAGTGATGCCACAATCTATGCTTTTCTGGCCAATCAACCAAATGGATCTCAGGTTGTTCATGAAGACCTAGAGCAAATCCATGAAGATGATCTTGAAGAAATGGATTTGAAGTGGCAATTGGCATTACTAAGTATGAAAGCAAGAAAGTTCTATCAGAGAACTGGAAAGAAGATTATCATCAATGGAAGTGATACTGCTGGTTATGACAAGACAAAGGTAGAATGCTTCAATTGTCATAAGATGGGACACTTTGCGAGAGAGTGCAGAAATCCTAGGAGTCAAGAAAATAGGAGCAGAAATCAAGACAGCTCAAGGAGAACTGTGAATGTGGAAGAATCTTCTTCCAAAGCTATGTTAGCTATAGATGGAGCTGGAGTTGATTGGAGCTATATGACAGAAGAGGAAGTCCCTACCAACTTTGCTCTTATGGCATTCTCAGATTCAGAGGTACTCAATAACAAAACTTGCTCTAAAACTTGTCTTAAAAGCTTTGAAGATCTTAAGTCTCAGTATGATAATTTAAGAATAGAGCTTAATAAATCTAAATCTGATCTAGCCAACTATAAAAGAGGTTTAGCTTCTGTGGAAGAACAACTAGTCTTCTACAAGAAAAATGAGGGTATGCTTTGTGATCAAATTGCTGTTTTTAAAAGAGATGCCTCATTTAATGAATCAGAAATTAATGCTCTTAAAATTCAGATAGAAAGACTTAAGAAAGAAAAAGAGAGTAATCAGATTAAGATTGACAACTTTGAAAATGCTTCTAAGAGTTTAGATAAATTGATAGGAAGTCAAATATCTGATAACAATAGAAATGGTGTGGGATATAATGCTGTTGCACCTCCACCTACAGGCTTATTTGCACCCCCTACTATTGATTTGTCAAACTCTGGTCTTGAGGAGTTTAAACAACCTGAATTTGAAGGCTATGGGGTTAAGGTTAAAAAGAATGTTAGTGAAAATTCCTCTAATGACATTAAGAAAACCTCTGGTGCCCCAATAATTGAAGATTGGGTTTCTGATAGTGATGAGGATGAGACTATGGAAAACGTGTCAGAATCAGCTAATGTTCAAAAACCTAAGCAAGCTGATCATCCTAGGAAAGTTAGTCAAAATCCTAGGAATAACAGTACTAACTGGAATACTCCAATGTCTAAGAAATTAGGAGTTGGATTTCAGTTTACCCCAAAAGCTTGTTTTGTGTGAGGGAGTTTTAACCATTTAATTAAATACTATGATTTTCATGATAAAAAGATGGTACAAAAACCAGTTTTAAACAATGTGAAAAAGGGAACTGGTCAAAGGGAAGTTAGACCAGTTTGGAATAATGCTATGAGGACTAATCATCAAAATTTCTCTAATTCTAGAAGAAATTTTGCTCCAACAGCAGTTTTAACCAAGTCTGGCCTAGTACCAATTAGTGCTGCTAGGCAAAGTTCTTCAAGAATAGCAGCAACAGTTAGTACTGCCAGACCTATTAAGACTGCTGCACCCAAACCCTTTGTGAATGTTGCAAAATCTAGACCAAATGCTTTTCAGAAGTCACATTCACCATCTAGGAGACCTTTTTACCAACAAACAGCACTTAAAAACATAAATTTAAACAACAAAGTTAATACTATCAAGGTAAATTCTATTAATACTGCTAAAGGAAAAAGAGTAACAAGTGCTGTTGGGGAACAAGGGATTGATGCTGTTAAGTCCAAAGCATGCTGGGTGTGGAGACCTAAACTTAAGGTTCTAGATCATGTCTCCAAAAACAGTAGATCATACATGTGTAAGCAATTTGACTATGTTGATCCAACAGGCAGAGTCAAGTCAGTAATGGCTTGGGTCCCAAAGAGAAATTAATTCTCTTATGAGTATTATGCAAGATGTTATGGATTGTATTTCTCTGTGTTTGGAACTAACATTTTGCAGGTTTAGAGCTTAAAGTTTATTTGATTAATAAAGGATATGCTGACTTGATGAAAATGCTAGAATTGAGGGGAGGATATTGATGATCGCATGAACATCCTTTCAGTGTTGGTTGTATACCACACAACAAATGGTCATCAATTCACCATGTCTAACAGACAAGAAAGAATTGGCTAGTCCAGAGCAAACGGTTTCTGGTAAAGACTTCTCAAATCCGTTGATAGTTGATAGTTTACTCAAAACTATATGGTTTATCAATGCACCATGTTTTTGCAATGAAGCATTGGCTATTCCAGGGCAAACGGCAACTGGTAAAGAATTCTCAAATCCGTTGATGGCTGATAGTTTGCCAAAAACTATTCTTTTAACTAAATTTTTAGGATGACATAAGGTTAACTTTGGAATGAAATGGGTCAAAATTGGTATTTTGGTTTGACTAATAGCTTTGACTTCTATTCATGGGTTATGTATAAATATGGATCCTCATGAATTCTCACATGTCTATCTAGTTATTTCTAGTGTGTTTGTGATGGATAGAGGCATGTTGTTGCATAATTATTAGAGAAAAAGTTAATACTGCTAGGCAAATTCTTTATACTGATGGGTTAAAAGTTTGTACTGCCAGTACAAAAGTTAGTACTGCTAGGGTACTATTTGTACTGCTGAGTTATTGTTTACATTGTTTGGTCAATAACAGATTTTCAACTCTTTGAATATTACCGTTGAGATTTTTACGCAACTAACTGCATATATAAGGTCCTTACTTTGGATATTTGTAATCTTTACCTTATTTACACGATTTCTTTTAAGCTAAAGATACAATTCGTTCGTTTATCTGCTTTCAAAACCTTATACACTCTCTGTAAAATCTCAATTGCTTTTACCAAACACTAATTCATTCTAAATCGATCTTAACCCAGCACTCATATTAGTATTTTGTTCATAACTTATATACACATGGCTAATATGGATTTCTGCGACAAGCATAATATGGTGGCTTTTCTTCAAAAGCCAACTGGAAGTGAGGAATTCCATCAGATAGTAGACTTTCTTGCTGGTAGTCATATCAGGTATGCTTTAACTACCAATCTTACTATCTATGTTTCTTTAATTGAACAGTTTTGGCAGACTGCTACTGTCGAAACAGTCAATGATGGAGAACAACAGATAACTGTCACAGTTGATGGGCAAACAATTGCTATTACTGAAGCATTTGTTAGGAGACATCTCCAATTTGCAGATGCAGATGGTATTAGTTCTTTACCTAATACTGAAATTTTTTAACAACTCACTCTAATGTGGTATGTTTCTAATGATGACAAACTTACTTTTCAAAAAGGTAAACTTTCACCCTAATAAAGATTTTTGATCTCATTTCCCATCTGACATTGTTTAAGTCTAGAAAACTTCATGGAACTATTTCGCTAGTAATATTGGCAAACTGCAATCATTTGTTTAGCTACAAACAGGACTTTTAAGTTTTCAAAATTAATTTTTGACGGTATGGTGAAAAATGTGGATAGTAAAACAAATTTTTTTATGTATCCGCGATTTATACAAATGCTTTTGAATGAAAAGAAAAAGCTTTTTAAACAACATAAGAAAACATATGTTGCTCCTTCTTTAACACAAAAACTTTTTAGCAACATGAAAAGAGGTTTTTCAGGGGAACACATACCTCTATTTGATTCAATGTTGATTCATGACCAACCTAGTCAAGGTGAAGGACCAACACTCAGGTTAGTCCCAACACAACCCATTGCTTCTCTACTACCTCACAAACCCACTAACATCTCAAACCAATGTCATCACAGACCAACCTTATCATGTACCTACAACTGAAACTATCTATTATACTTCATTCCCAACTTTATATGAAACAACATTTCACACACAACATCTTACATGCCCTATGATTTCACCTCTCTCGGGATGGTGACACGGCTATGAAAGTGTGAGGGCAGCACAAGAAACTTAATGTAATTAACGGATATTGTTGTCCAAATTATCTAACAAAGTCACCAGCTTGGAGGAAGATCTCAAATAGACTAAGAAGGTTTATGGTATGGCTCTTACAAAGTTGGTGAAGAAGGTCAAACATTTAGAAGCCAAGCTAAAATCTACCTCAGTAAGGAGAAAGGCAAGGATGGTAATTTCTGATGATGAGGAGGATCTAGTTTCAGATGATCCTTCTAAACAGGGGAGGATGACAGAGACAGAATATGAAGAAGTTGAGTATGAATTGGATCAGACTGATACATTTTAGCAGATTACTCCTACAAAGGTTTCAAAAGGTGAAGAACAAAGTCAAGAGAGTTCTAAAGTTCAATTAGATGTTCTCAGTGCAGCTAAGATCCTTGTAGATGCATTCAGAGAAAGAGTAAAGACCTATAAAAGTTACACTAGAAGAAGAAGAAGTACTGTCAGTTCTGAATAGTTAATGCTGGACGGTCTTTTTTAGTACTGCTGAGGAAATTTTAAGTACTGATGAAAGGATAGCTCAGAAGCTAAATGAGGAAGAAATGGCAAAAGATGAAGCAGAGAAGAAAACAGGAAAGGATATATTTTGAAATAAGACTATGGAGTTACCCAAAAACAGTTGGATGAAAGGGAAGAAACCGATAATATTGACTGGAGTATTATGGTTGAACAAGTTCAAGAGAGACAGTCAGATACTATAAAAAGATATCAAACACTCAAATAAACAGTCTCAGTAGCTCAGCAAGAAAGAATATGATGATTTCTTGATGAATATGGCTGGATACATGAAGATGGGTTACTTCAAAGGACCATGAGTATGATAAGATCAGACCAATGTTTGAAGAAGAGTATAATAAGATACAAACTTTGTTTAAAAAGGATACTGAAGTTGAAAAGACAAAGACAAAGAGAGTTGCAGAAGAGACACTACTTCAAGAGAGTTTCAAAAAGTTAAGGACAGCTGAAGCTTCAAGTTCAGAACCTATTCAAGAACAACCAACTGAAGAACCAAAAGAATTATCTGAAGAAGAACTTAAGAAGATGTTAGAGATAGTTCTAGTAGAAGAAATCAAGGCAGAAGCTTTACAAGTTAAGTATCCTATCATTGATTGGGAAATTCATACTGAAGGATCAAGAAAATATTAGAAGATTATCAGGGTTAGAAACATCACAGAGGCATATCAAGTTTTTGAAGATATGCTCAAAGGATTTGACAGAGAAGACCTTGTTACATTATGGAGCTTAGTTAAAGAAAGATTTAGATCAGCAGAACCTACTGAAGATATGGAAAGAGCTTTATGGGTTGAACTCAAAAGACTGTTTGAACCAGATAAAGATGATGTGCTATGGAAACTACAAAAATATATGCATGATCCTTTGACATGGAGACTGTATGATACATGTGGAATACATCATGCATCTTCACGAGAGGACATGACATCTATATGTTAACAGAAAAGGATTATCCATTGTCAACTACAGTTATGGGTTTGATGCTAAGCAGAAGGCTGCAAGTAGAAGAAGATAGTGAGATGGCAAGAGACCTAGTTATGAAGATCTTCATAGAAGCCAACAAGCCAAGAAGCTGAAGTGTTTGGAAGAATCCTCTCAGAGCCAAAAAGCTATAATTCAAGAAACTTGATGATTTGGAGATAAATCACAAGTTTAGGGGAGGATTGTTGGGAATTAAGAGCTTCTACAAGGATATACTGCTGATGGACTTAGTACTGCTATTTGAAGATTTGTGCTGCTACTGAAGATTGAAGAATATAA
Source organism: Tanacetum coccineum (assembly GCA_026074375.1). Taxonomy (NCBI): domain Eukaryota; kingdom Viridiplantae; phylum Streptophyta; class Magnoliopsida; order Asterales; family Asteraceae; genus Tanacetum; species Tanacetum coccineum. The sequence continues at coordinate 45,581 of BQNB010008481.1, forward strand.
ACTAAGTCGTTAGTACTGCTAGTTGTAATAGTTAGTACTGTTAGTTATAGTTAGTACTGCTAGTACAAAATGATAGATCATTAGTACTGCTAGTTAGTTTATTAGTACTGTTAGTATAAGAAGTTAGTACTGCTTATGTGATATGCATGAGATATATTTGGAATATATATGCATGATCACTTAACGCGGTTTGTAAGCCCATTAGGGTTTTCCTTGGTGTATAAAAGGAACCATATGGCATAGTTAGAGATACGAATTCAACATAGAAAAGTCATAGCTATTAGGCAAAACATATAGTTGTTTTGTGAATCATTCAATATATTGTGAGTTGAGAGAAAGTTATTGTGCTATTGTTACATTGTTTTATTGTTCTTCTAATATATAAAGATTAGATTTCGCACAATCTTTATATATTCTATAAGGTTTCTATCATAGTTGTTTTAGATCTATCTAATGTAACTAAAGCTTTAACAAGCTAATCTAAGATCTGTTCAAAAGGGATCAACAAAGCATTTACTGGTGAAGTGCATCTTTCACTAAATGATTATATTCTTTGAAACCAACCTTGTTTTTTTAGGAACAGTGATGACAACCATCTTTCCCTTTTCACTAACTCGTACTTGCCTTTGACTTTCTCGAGGATTAACATTATCTCGCTCTCTCCATTTTCCTTAAACGTCATTTGTCTAATATTCAGAGAGATATTTGAGACTTAAAAGCTCTATTGGTTTAGATCAAAGTGCTGATTAATGGTCTTGTCTATCCCTCCAGTGAAAACGTTTGTCATTCAGCTTCTAATTCTTATACATAATAGCTAACTCCACATCAGCTAGCGAGTATATCTTGAATTTGTCTTTGACTCCTTGATGATGTCTCTGACGTGAACCTTGATGTGGTTTCTCGCTGATTACTTTATTAGTGAGTCTTCAGTCTTCTTACACTTAGCTAATTTATGTTTATATAAAGTTGATTTGTCGTTGTGCGTAGGTAATTTATATCCAAGTTTTATTATTTATATTTTGCCAACTTTACCTAATAACAAACACTAACGAGCAGTGTACCCGATCAGTTGTAGGTTCGTTGGTAAGTAGGGTGTCGATCACTAAGAGCGAGCGTTAACACTTAAATCTATCAGTATTTTAGTTATCTAAGTTAGTCCTAATTTATTCTATGTTATACCTAAGTTAAACCTAAACTAATGTAAAAGGGGGTTTTTAGCCTGAGAGACTGGCACGAGTTTTGGTTTACCTAGACTGGAAAATGGGGCGATTAACACACATGAGTTCGATAGATAAAAGATACAGAAGCGGTCAAGCCTAATGTAAGGAAAACATATTAACCATATTTAATCAAATAAAACGCAGGTTTTAGTTTGTTACTGCAATGATTGTCTTATCTCGTTGTTGATATATCATTTCAAGATTTAGGCGGTACTTCTTCCTAAAACCTAGATTTGACAATTCTGTCACAATTAAGCACATCCGCATAATGTACTCATGGTTGATTATAATCTATCTTAGAAGCCAATAATGGTGATCTTATTGAATCCTAGCTTAACGAGACTTTACTAACTTACTGCTTAACGGGTCTTTATATACTAGTAGTCCATTGTCCAGATCTTTACCCAAGGAATCAGAATGTCATTGTTGATCATAGGTCACTTGCTAGTCCAACTTGTTCACTAAACCAAAGGCAAAGACGGGTCAATATTTGTGATCCTATTACTCTAGATATATAAATTGTAGATATGGAGAGCTATCCCGACATCTAGCTAACACTCTATTTGTATTCCTAGATCCAGTTGAATGATAGGCGCATTACCTTAAGCCACATAAAACGAGTATAATTGATAAACATGATCAACCACAACGATATAAGATACATCAAAATAAACATAAGCCAAATTTAAATTATCATAAACATGGCTAATACCTAAAGGTATTGGCCAATAACCATTGTAACGAATACAAATGTCATAGGCTCACGATTAAGGTAAACTAACCAAGTTATGAATGATACAAAAAACTGAACGCGTATTTAAAGTATAAGAATTTACAAGCGTTTTTCTATGGATTGGATAGCGTTGCAAGACCTTCTTGGCTTCTTTTTTCTTCTAAAAGTCGAACCTGGTGGTTAATGCCTTCTTCTCAGTCTTAGGTATATTTTTGCACACTAAAATTCATCATTAAGGTTCGGTATTTATAAGGCCTGGAATTTTGTCGATACGTCGTATTGACGAGGCTCAATACGGCGTATTGAGGTTTCTTGGCGTGGGACCACGATTATAATATTCTAGAACATTCCATTACTTGATCTTCGATACAGCGTATAAGGTTGTCTGGATACGGCGTATTGGTTTTCTCTTCGTGGATGCTGAGTGAAGCTTCAGGCACAGATACGCTGTATCTTTCTTGATGGATATGACATACAGGTTGTCAAAATAGTGGTTTTCATAATTTCTTCGTTTAAGCTCCAAAATGCGTGCCTTTTGTTCAACTTTTACTCTTTGCTCGATAATTACTGCAAAACATAAATATAAGTAATTAAGTACCAATTCATGCATAAATAATGTAAAACAAGCAATTTAGCTGGGATAAATGATGCTATAAAATAGACGTTCTTTGATGTCATAAAATATCCCCCCACTTGAATCCTACTTGTCCTCAAGTAGACTTTA
>BQNB010008481.1:49628-66354 GCA_026074375.1 Tanacetum coccineum
TTGTAATCTTTCAACAGTTGTAACTTTGTTCCAGCAGCATTAACTCTTAACAAGCAGTAGTAACGTATACACCAGCAGCATTAATTGTGTACAAGCAGTAGTAACTACTTTGAATATTTTCTTCAATCTTCACCGTCGGTAATAACTTTACACTAACAGTACTAATATATACTAGCAGTACTAAGTTACACTAGCAATAGTAACTATGAACTAGCAGTGCTAACTACTTAGCATTTTTTTATTAGAGTTAATGAGCAGCACTAACTTTAGCTTAGCAGCACTAACTTCAAGATCATCATGAAGTCTTTTAATCCCAACATGATGCTTTAACCCGCAACATCCCAAGTCCGACATGGTATACGTTCATTGTCCGGCAAACCAGAACAGTGAGCATGACTGACCTGGACGGGTATGTCAATCCCAAATAGATCTATTTATAATATTCGCGCTCACAACAAGTAATTAACAGTTCATGATAATTGGCTCAGAGGGTTATCGCTACTTAGGCAAACACATAATCGTAATGTAAAATGTCTACTTGCGTCCAATTGTAAAACATGCATATGTTTCTCACCCCAAAACTTGTAAATCATTGTAAATGTAAAATGTGGGGCTATGAACTCACCTCGAGTGAGTGAATCGATAATGTAAATCACAAACAGAAAACGCGTTACGAATACGCCCGAATGCAACCTAATTAATTATAGACCGTATGAGTACTAAGTACTTTGAATATCTAATACCGTATATAATTCCATATAGCTACATCACCATCTATCTGTATTTGTGAAATCATATTTATAAAGTAAAAACGTTTATAAATATCTCTTTAGTAAAAAAACGGCGTAACTTTCTCGTTTTAAGTCTGTTTCTTACGTTTCTTATGTCCACGCTTTCGTATTAAGACGAGTTATCAAATTATTATATTTTCATATTTTAAGTCCTCTGGTGAACAGTACTTTTTACTGTTCATATACTTTTATAAATTTAACTATCGTAAACTCGCAAATGTCGTATCTTATTCGTTTTAACTCCGATTTTAGTGATTCTTTTCGAAGAACAGTATTAGTAATCTAAAAGTTTTATCTAACTAATGTATCCCTTTTCAAAATGTCTCCTGTGCATTAATAGTGATTTTTATTGTTCATAGTTTATTATAAGTATTTTTATAAACTTTAATTATTCATAACTCAACAGAAAATCGATTAACTCCTTCGTTATTGATCATAAAAAATTACTGATTCTTAATGTTTTAGAATCCGATAATCATATGTATATTGATGAAAATATCCACACCTTTATATCAGAGTGGTTTGTAATGAGTTTTTTATAAAATTTCTTTTTATTAAAACGTGGTTTGTTATCGTATAACTCTCACCTCCATTGGGTATCTCCTTTCGTTATTCGTTCGGTTTTTTTTCTGATTGAGAAAGTATATGTTTCTTACATTTATGGACCCCCCTGAATAATGATGTAGTATTTTATAAAAATATAAAATAAATGCTTTATATTTCGAATTTAAACAGCCCCTTTTGATCTTTTTGCTAAAAATGTGTTTAAACTAATTTTTGTAACTTTTTAGTTTAGTACACTTGTCACAAGTCCTATACAACACCATATATCACATGTCTTACATATTTAAGGTTCTTTGTCCATGATTTTTCCAAATATTGTCCAAGATAACAAGATCCAACAGTCTAGATACCCCATTCTCGTTCATAATCTTTCCCCCTATCGCATCAGTACTATTTGCAAGGTAACTAGTTTATATATACTTTTTATACATAAACCACACTTGTACAATACTTATACTTCCATTCCAACATGATATTAACATCCATATAAACATATGTAAAAAGTATACAAAATCATTAATCATGTGTTAAAAAATCTATTTTACAGTTATCCCTCTAAGTTTCCTAGATGGTGATCACTATTAGTACGCATTATATACACATAAAATCAAACTGAACTTGAATGTAGGTTTTTAGATCTCCACCTTAATATGAAAATATGATGATGAACAAAAAGATCTAAACCATAGTTTACGATATCAAACCAAGATTCCAATTACAAAGAAAACCCTAATTCTATGAAAACCCTTAATATTGATCCTTGACTTTCTTAAAATTTTTTTACAACACTAAACCCAAGCCTTATAACACTCTTCTTGGTATACCTTAGATATGATGTAGGAATACTTGTATATGTGGTAATTAAGATTGTGCTCGAATTATTGTGGGTTTGTAGTTTCTGTCCATGGGGTTTGATAGACTAAGGAGAGAAGAAAGATGTGAAGTTTTTCTGTAGTGGAAATTGCCGGTTGCGTCCTTGTATGAGGTTTACTTGCTATAGTGTGCGCGTTTATAGCAAGTCTTAACTAGCTAATTATTACATTAACTTAACCATGGTTAAACATTGAATGACCATTGTGTAAGAAACTCATGGGGGGGGAGTAGGGTCTTACAAGAGTTGAAAATGTAAGACTTAGTTGGTGAAGTTTGCTTGAGACTTTATATAAGCACATGTTAATTTGCAAAGTCAAAACAAAATATCTATGTGTTTCATCTCTATATATCCCCCTCCGCCATATCCCATGACTTATCTGCGAAGGAAATTGTGTAATTTTGGGGTATTAGGTATAAATTTGGGGTATTTGGTTGAGATATTGATAGGTACTTGGCTGCTTCCCCCACCGGGTATGCCTAATGTATTTTAATTGCTGAAACGTAAAACACTTGTAACGTGACCAATAAAAATAAAATATAAAAAGTTGATTATTACTTTCGTAAAAATAATATATTTCTTGCTTGTCATAAACCTTTAATTCTTTGATGCCCGTTTACGTTGAATGATAATTTTTAGCTTACGCGATTTAACTTAACGATAATAAATTAAAAGCAAACGCGTACAAGACTAAAAATAAATAGTGAAATAAATGATGTCGTACAATGACCTAAAACACGGGGTGTCATAGTCTTCCCCCATTAAATAATCCTTGTCCTCAATGCTTATGATGCGGCACTTGGACGGACGGGTGCGGTACCTTTGTGCCTCCAGTGGTGTCCGGATACTTCTTTAGAACTCGTGGGAAATTGGTCTTCACATTCCCATGTGAACTCAGGACCTCTCCTAGAGTTCCATCGAACCTTAATGATTGGAATGCGTCTTCGTTTCAATCGTTTAACTTCACGATCCATGATCTCTACTGGTTCCTCAACAAAATGAAGCTTGTCATTAATATGGAGTCCATCCAACGGAACGGCTAATGGTTCGTCGGCGTAGCACTTCTTCAAGTTGGATACATGAAACGTATTGTGAACCCTGCTCAGCTCTTGAGGAAGTTTAAGCTTGTAAGCAATGGCTCCAACCTGTTCCAACACTTTGAAAGGTCCAACATATATGGGGTTTAGCTCCCCCCGTTTGCCAAAACGTACTACTCCTTTCCAAGCTGAAAACTTGAGCATAACTCTATCTCCAACTTGAAATTCCATCGGCTTACGCTTTAAATCGGCGTAACTCTTTTGTCGATCACGAGCGACTTGAATTCTTTGCTTGATCTGAATGATTTTCTCGGTCGTCTCTTGAACTATCTCTAGACCAGTGAGTTGAACTTCCCAACCTCGGCCCAACAAACAGGTGAACGACACTTTCGACCGTAAAGTGCTTCAAATGGTGCAGCCTTGATGCTAGCGTGATAACTATTGTTATATGAAAACTCGACCAATGGAAAATGTTTAACCCAACCATTTCTAAAGTCTATCACACAAGCACGTAGCATATCCTCGAGAGTTTGAATAGTCCTCTCGCTTTGTCCGTCAGTCTGCGGATGATATGCAGTACTCATATCCAAGCTAGTACCCAAAGCCTTCTGAAGTGACCTCCAGAAATTTGATGCGAACCTAGGGTCACGATCAAAAATAATTGAGACATGTATTCCATGCCTCATGACTACCTCCTTTAGGTATATTCTCGCCAGTTTCTCCATAGGATCAGTTTCCCTCATTGGTACAAAGATTGCAGATTTATAAGTCGGTCAATAATCACCCAAATGGTGTCATATCCTTGTGACGACTTAGGAAGCTTCGTGATAAAATCCATAGTGATATTATCCCACTTCCATTGAGGTATCTCGGGTAGTACCAACAAACCCGATGGCCTTTGATGTTCAGCCTTGACCTTAGCACAAGTCAAACATTTGCTAACATAGGTGGCGATGTCGGCCTTCATATTAGGCCACCAATATAACTTCTTCATGTCTTGATACATCTTGTCAGAATCCGGATGGATAGAATATTTGGACTTGTGGGACTCATGCATGATCACGGTCCTTAGATCACCATAACATGGCAACCAACTCCTGCCATTTAAGCATAGAGTTCCATCCGCACGGGGTTCTAACTTTTCCATTCTAATTTTCTTCGGATCCTTTGAATTTTCAATCAACATACCTCCAACATCTTCGTTCTTGATGTTCTCTGGTTTCCGTGCTTCGGTCTGAGCATTCAAAATTTGTTTAGGAAGATCCAAGCCAATAGTCATGACTAAGGCTCGAACTCTTAATGGTTTATTTTGTTCTTTCCTGCTCAAAGCATCAGCAACAACATTTGCCTTTCCCGGGTGATAACGAATCTCACAATCGTAATCACTGAGCAACTCTAACCAATGACGTTGCCTCATGTTCAGCTCCTTTTGGTCAAGAATGTGTTGTAAACTCTTGTGATCTGTGAACACCGTACACTTGATTCCATACAGATAGTGCCTCCAAATATTTAGAGCAAACACCACTGCACCAAGTTCCAAATCATGAGGCGTATAGTTCTTCTCATGAATCTTCAATTGGCGTGATGCATAAGCAATCACCTTCTCTCTTTGCATCAACACAGCGCCCAAACCTTTGATCGAAGCATCGCAGTATGCAATAAAATCTTCGCTTCCTTCAGGTAAAGCCAAAATTGGTGCACTACACAACTTCTGCTTCAGCAGTTGAAAAGCTGCTTCTTGTTTGTCGCCCCAAACAAACTTGACCTTCTTCTAAGTAAGCTTGGTCATTGACTTGGCGATCTTCAAACATCCTTCGATGAATCTTCGGTAATACCCAGCAAGACCTAAAAATTGCCGAATCTCCGTTGGTGTTTTAGGAGATGCCCAATATTTTATGGATTCGATCTTGGTGGGATCCACGTGAATGCCTTGACTATCAATCACGTGGCCGAGAAATTGTAACTTGGGAATCCAAAATTCACATTTAGAGAATTTAGCGTATAATTCCTCTTTCTTAAGCAATTCCAGAATTGCCTTAAGATGTTCTTCGTGTTCCTTCTTGTTCTTGGATTAGATGAGTATATCGTCAATAAAGACAATCACAAACTTATCCAAATATGGCTTGCATACCCGATTCATGAGATCCATAAATACCGCTAGTGCGTTCGTTAAACCAAATGGCATAACTTGGAACTTGTAATGACCATATCGAGTTCTGAATTCCGTCTTCGGAATATCTTCTTCACGTACCCAAAGTTTGTGATAACCTGATCGTTAATCTATCTTAGAATAAACACTGGATCCTTGTAGTTGATCAAATAAATCGTCGATCCTTGGGAGTGGATAACGATTCTTCACCGTTAGCTTTTTCAGCTCTCGTTAGTCGATGCACATTCGAAACGATCCATCCTTCTTCTTGACAAATAAGACTGGAGCTCCCCAAGGTGAGGAACTGGGTCTTATGAAGCCCTTGTCAGAAAGTTCTTGGAGCTGGTCTGACAATTCCTTCATTTCAGATGGAGCCAACCGATAAGGTGCCCGTGCTATAGGTGCAACACCAGGTATCAAATTGATTTGGAATTCCATTTGTCGAGTCGGTGGAAGACCCGGCAAGTCCTCAGGAAATACTTCAGGAAAATTTCGAACGATCGGTACGTCCTCAAGTCGCTTCTTCTCCGACTTGTCTTCAGTCTCCTTTGTAGTAACATGTGCCAAAAAGATAGGACATCCTTTTAGCATGTACTTCTGCGTTTTAGTGCATGAGATGATGTTCAGACGAGTCTCGTTTCCCCGGTCGCTTCCGTCACCGTGAAGAATCAACGTTTCATTTCCCCAGGGAATACGAACGATTTTCTCGACACAAACGATGACAGCTTGGTACTTTGCCAACCAATCCATACCGATAATGACGTCGAGACTACCAAGTTCTACGGGCATTAAGTCTATGTTGAATGGGTGATTTAAGAAATTTAATGTACAACCCCGAATGATAGCGTTTAACCTAATTATTCTCCCGTCAGCTAGTTTAACATCATAATAATGATCTAAGGTAGATGGTGTGATATCAATTTGGGAGCTAAATGCAGTAGACACAAAGCTTCTATCGGCACTAGTATCAAATAAGACAGAAGCATAGCGGTTGTTTAGAAGGAACGTACCTGTAACGACATTTGAGTCTTGGTTTATCCTAGCACGGCCTACCGCATATACTTTCGCCGGAGCATTGCCATTTCCACCTTGGTTACCACGATTGTTGTTTTTCAGCTTTGGACACTCCCTCTTGAAATGTCCCTAGGCTCCACATTCATAGCAAGTTGGTTTCTAACCTGTCCCAGAACCCCTTTGATTGTTACCCGTATTAGCATTTGCATGACTCCTCCAGTCATGGGCCATATGGCCAACTCTGTTGCACTTATGGCATTTGGGAGCACATGGACCGTCGTGGTGATAGTTGCATTTAGGACATAGAGGTTTAGATCCTCCGTAAGGTTTCTTTTCACCTGATCATGCAGTGTAGGCTCTACCAGTGTCTTGCCTCTTGTTTTGTTGGTGTTGTTGTTGTTGTTGGTTATCATCTTGCTTTCTTTTGTTCTCTGTCTGACGTTCAGCAAAAGTATGGATTTTCTTATCCATCAGTTCAGTTGCTATTTCAATCGCCTCTTGCATTGTCTTAGGCTTTGATGCTACTACACATTCGTGGATCATATCGGGCAAACCACCAACATATCTATCAATCTTATCCGACTCTTCAGGAAACATACTAACACACAGCAATGCCAATTCCTAAAATCGTTGGTTGTACCTTATCACGTCGGTACCTTTCACTTTCAAATTCCACATCTCGCCTTCGAGCTTCTTAATCTCGCCCCTCAGGCAGTACTTGTCAGTCATCTTCTTTTTCAGGTCTGTCTAAGTCATTGCATACGCAACATCATGACCAACAGTCCTAACGTGGGAGTTCCACCACGTTAGTGCACCTGCCAGAAGAGTACAAGTGGAAAACTTGATTTGGTTTTCCATAGAGCAGTTGCTTATACCGAACACAGTTTCCATTTTCTCAAACCATTGAGTCAATTCGACAACTCCTTCTGTGCCTTTGAAATTTAGAGGTTGGCACTTCATGAAGTCTGGGTAAGTGCACTCTCTAGCAACTCGTTTTGTCCTTCTAACACCCGTTCCCGAATTATGGTTGTCATTGCCATTCATGTTTCTGTCAGCATCACGTGCTGCCAAAGCATCAGTAACGCCTTGGTCGATCATTGCCTTAAGTTGCTCATTAGTCACAGAAGTAGTGGCAGTGATAGCGGCGGGGTTGGCTCTGGTGGTTCTTTTTGGTGCCATTTTCTTCAATCACAAGAAAATATAATACCTGTTAGATTTCATAAAATCATAACCATGACATGACATATACACAATAAGTAAAATGAGATCACAACACACAGTGAAATATACAACTGAATTGAAATTAACAATGGTGTAGCTAAATCGACATTCATTTATAATAAATTTGATTACAGACATGACATAATACCACCATTACATATATAATCTGGAAAACATACATGATTGGTTCAGATACAAAATGATCACTACGATTAGGTTACAAGATGGAAATAAACAACCTAAAGCCTTACTAGCCGGGAGTTACCCGTAATACTTAGTAGGCTATATACAAAATAGCTAAACACATGGTATAATCTAAGAAGAACTACCGGCCTCCTCCGGTACCTCGGGTTGTGTTGGACCTCTAGCGGGTCCCTACTGTCTCTGGAGCTCTGTCACCTGTGTTTGTAGAGTCCTCATCAGTGTCACTGCCTCCACAAGTTGTGCCTGTCGGGTACGGTCTGCTGCTCACAAGGCTGCAATCTCTGTCTGTTGTGCTAGCACTATAGTCCGCAATGCCCTCACCTCAGAATGGGCTGTGTCACTAGCATCCATCGAATGTACCCAAGCCTCACAAGAAAGTCTGGCCTCAGTCTCCATCAGCCTTGCAATGCGAGCATGAGCACGTCTGTCTCTATGCAGCACGTTGAGCCAACCACTCATCAACAATCTATCATCCTGTGCATCGTCCAGTCTCCCATATATCTCATATGTATCATGTCTAACAGTCGTGACAAAATATGTCATCCTCTGACTGAGCTCTGCCACATTGGTAGCTGCTGGTGTCCCCTACATGTCCTCAACCATGTCATCCCAAGCGTCTGTGATCCCATAACCTACCTCTCTCTCAGGGTCTCGCCTAATCTCATCATCCAAAGTGCCAACAAATCCATAGTCGGCTCTAAAGCCTCTAGTAGGTCTAGCAGTGGGAGCAGATGAACTCTCATCGACCTCATATCTCAGACCTAAAGCAATACATAACCTCTTCTGATGCGGTAATGTAACCTCGGAAACACCTGCTCTACAGACAGTAGAGAGAAGACGCAAAGGTGGTGATGGAGTAGGTAATGGTATAGGTAGAAGTGGTGGTGTCCCTGACGGTGGTGCCTCTAATCGAGATGCTAAGATATAGGTGGATGGTGCAGCAGCTCTCATCATGGCCACAGATGCCCTGGTATGTAGAAGTACAATAGGTGATGGTAGTGGTAGTGGATGGGAAGTAGATGGTGACTCGGCTCTCAACCGGATCATAGCAGCTCTATATCCTAAAGGATAAGTAGGACTAGCAGGTAGTGGTGGAGGTGATATAGTTAAAGGTGGTGATACTGGTAGTGGTGGAGAAGGTATCTGGGGAAGTAGTGATGACCATGGGGAGAGTGATGATGGTGGTGGAGTAGGTATATCAAGAAGTCTGGCAACCTCTGTCTCTGAAGGAAGTGATATAGGTGTCTGAGCTCAGATAGATATCCTAGCCGTAACACGGTGTACATGTGGTGGGACGGAGTCGGCCGGAGCTGGGTGCTCCTCCTCCTCATCATCATCATCGTCCTCATCCTCCTCAACATCATCATCATCATCCTCGTCATCATCGGATGACTCATCATCATCATCGTCATCGTCTCATCCGTCGGCAGGATAATCAGCGGGGTCCTCCTCAGGATCCTCCTCATCCTCCTCCGGATCAGAGTCTGCAATGTATCCTGGTGGGTCAGCATTAGGTGAGACAGCAGCAGGCAGTGGCTGCTCCTCAGCTAGAAACACCTCATCCTCAGGTGGCATAAACTCCGGGTATACAGGCTCAGGAACAAACTCTGGTGAAGGTGGTGCCTGCTTTGGCTCCTCAGGGCCAGGCACATAATCCGATGATGGTGGGGCCTGAAATGCGGCCACTACGTAAGCATAAGGGTCCTCTGGCATCATGGGCATTCCATCGACTCTCGAAGATCCTATGTCTGAAAGATCCTCGAACAGACTGGATACCTTTGTGTAAGTAACTGTGGAATCCTCTAAATCCGACATGACAATATCTGAAAATCAAAAGTAGCTTATATAAGTATTAATATAAGACTCTTATGGTAATATACATAGTATTTTATAACATGTATATCAATCATGAATGCATCTAGTCTAACCAACTAATGCAACAACTAGTGTATGTATGTCCCGTGAAAATCCCTTTGTATGAATTCAATGTTTGAAAATGGTTATAGTCCAGCAAAAACATTTGACCTAGTTCTCTATAACCTTGGCTCTTGATACCAATCTGTAACACCCCCCAAATTGGGTCGCAGCGAAATATGGGTCTAGGGTGGTACTTCATAGATCAATAGCAGAAGATATATATAAGAACGACCATTTAAAAGTCGTTTAAAACTGATACATTGGATTTAACAAATTGTTGTTACATAAGTCCGAAACTTCACTTGTTCATTGTTCAAAATACAAAGATTTTAGTCCATAACAGATATATCCCCAAAATGTAATGCAACCAAATCTTTTATCCATATGACTTCCAAAATAACGACCACCAATGTATCCCTGGTCTTGCACCTCATTGATCTCCTGAGAAAACATTGCTTAAAACGTCAACAATAATGTTGGTGAATTCATAGGTTTGTAAAATGTATAATATAGGACCGCAAGATTTCCCCATGATAATGCAACAGATGCAAACATCATAAAATGTAATCATGTTTCCCTAAGCTCATGACACTTAAGCTCGACATGTATGAATTGCAATATAAATTGCCAACATTGCCCGTGATGATGTTCTAACCCGCAACATCCCAAGTTTGACATGGTATACGTCCGTTTTCTAGCAAACCGGCACAGTGAGCATGACTCACCCGGATGGGGATGTCAATCCCAAATAGATCTATTTATAACATTCGTGCTCACAACAAGTAATTGACAGTTCATGATAACGGACTCAGAGGGTTATCGCTACTTAGGCAAACACGTAATCGTAATGTAAAATGTCCACTTGCGTCCAATTGTAAAACATTCATATGTTTCTCACCCCAAAAATTGTAAATCATTGTAAATGTAAAATGTGGGGCTATGAACTCACCTCGAGTGAGTGAATCGATAATGTAAATCACAAACAGAAAACGAGTCACGAATACGCCCGAATGCAACCTAATTAATTATAGGCCGTATGAGTACTAAGTACTTTGAATATCTAATACCGTATATAATTCTATATAGCTACATCACCATCTAATTGTATTTGTGAAATCATATGTATAAAGTAAAAACGTTTATAAATATCTCTTTAGTAAAAACGGCATAGCTTTCTCATTTTAAGTCCGTTTCTTACGTTTCTTATGTACACGCTTTCGTATTAAGACGAGTTATCAAAAAATTACATTTTCATATTTTAAGTCCTCTAGTGAACAGTACTTTTTACTATTCATATACTTTTATAAATTTATTTTTATAAATTTAACTATCGTAAACTCGCAAATGTCGTATCTTATTCGTTTTAACTTCGATTTTAGTGATTCTTTCGAGCACGTCTTCGTAATTAAAAGTTTTATCTAACTAATATTTTTTCAAAATTTTATCTGAGATGAATAGTGATTTTTACTGTTCATAGTTTATATAATTATTTTTATAAACTTTAATTATCGTAAACACGGAAAAATCCATAACTCCTTCGTTATTGATCTAAAAATTATGATTCTTAATGTTTTAGAATCCTAAAAATATGTACTATCTGTGAAAAATATCCAACCTTTTATATCAGAGGTGGTTTGTAATGAGTTTTAATAAAAAAAATAATAAACGCGTTTATTATCGTATAACTTACAAATGGTGTATCTCCTTCGTTATAAATTGGTTTTTTGAGTTTCTTACATTTTTGGATTCCTCATTACATGTAGTATTTTATAAAAATATAAAATAAATGCTTTATATTACGAATTTAAACAGCCCCTTTTGATCTTTTTGCTAAAAATGTGTTTAAACTAGTTTTTGTAACTTTTTAGTTTAGTACACTTGTCACAAGTCTTATACAACACCATATATCACATGTCTTACATATTTAAGGTCCTTAGTCCATGATTTGTCCAAATATTGTCCAAGATAAAAAGATCAACAAGTCTACATACTCATTTGTTCATAATCTTTAATAAGTACACTTTTTAGGTAACTAGTTTATATATACTTTTTATACATAAACCACACTTGTACAATACTTATACTTCCATTCCAACATGATATTAACATCCATATAACATATATAAAAGTATACCAAATCATAATCAAGTGTAAAATCAAATTTTTTCAAGTTAATATGTTTCATAGGATGTGATTCACTATATAAGCATTATATACACATAAAATCATAAATGAAATGAATGTAGGGTTTTTAGATAACCTTAATATGAAGTATGATGATGAACAACAAGATCTAAACCCTAGTTTAGATATCAAACCCAAGCTTCCAATACAAAGAAAACCCTAATTCCTATGAAACCCTAATCTTGATCCTTGCTTGCTTAACCCTTTTAAACACTAAACTAAGCCTTCAAACCTTCTTGGTATACCTTAGATATGATGTAGGAATACTTGTATATGTGGTAATTAAGATTGTGTGAATTATTTGTGGGTTTTGTAGTTTGCCGTGGGTTTTGAGAGAAAAGGAGAGAAAAGAGTGAAGTTTTTCTAGTGAAATGTGTTGTGTGAGGTTTACTTGCATAGTGTGGCTTTTATAGCAAGTCTTAACTAGCTAATGGTTACATTAACTTAACCATGGTTAGACATTTAATGACCATTGTGTAAGAAACTCATGGGAGGGGGAGTAGGCTTTTACAAGAGTTGGAAAATGTAAGACATAGTTGGTGAAGTTTGATTGAGACTTTATATAAGCACATGTTAATTTGCAAAGTCAAAACAAAATATCTATGTGTTTCATCTCTATATATCCAGCCATATATACTTATATATAAGAAAATTGTGTAATTTTTGGGTATTGGGTATAATTGTGGGTATTTGGTTGAGTATAGATAGGTATTGGTGCTTCCGGGTATGCCTAAATGTATTTAATTGAGAAATGTAAACACTTTACGTGACCAATAAAAATAAAATATATAAAGTTGATTATTACTTTCGTAAAAATAATATATTGCTTGCTTGACGTAAACCTTTAATTGTTTGATGCCCGTTTACGTTGAATGACAATTTTTAGCTTACGCGATTTAACTTAACGATAATAAATTAAAAGCAAACGCGTACAAGACTAAAAATAAATAGTGAAATAAATGACGTCGTACAATGACCTAAAACACGGGGTGTTATAAAGTAAGACTATCTTAATCATTCAATATGTCTTGTTGTGTGAATCCTATTTGTTCTTGCTTTATCTTTAACATGCTTGGCTAAACCTTCTATTGTGTTCATTTATGATTGTATGAAACCTAGAATGTAGATCTTAGTGATGTTGCTTCTTGTGATAGATGTGCATGTTAGGCTTTAAAAAACCAGATTTTGTCTGTATCGTTGTTGATATGTCTAGGGAAACATGATTGTGTAGAAAGGATACCATCGGGTAACAGTCTTCATACTACCTTACTTGCGTGTTGCCTTAACGGAATATTAAATAGACGACGGGTTCGTGTAATTCGTTCATGACTTAGGAAATAATTACATAGATCATCACAAGTGTGACAAAGCAACAACACTAGGAGAAGTAATCTAGGGAGTAACACATGATTAAATGAATACAATCTTTTATTATATTGTTATCACCATTAGTGTAGTTTATTATTTAGTTTAATAGCTAAAACCAAACCAACCTCTCAAATATATGATTTTACCTGCTTTCATAAAATATAAAAATACAAAAAGAATCTTCTCTCAACCCTTAGAATTCTGTTAGACTGTGATTAAGCCTTCCCAACCTATTCCCCTAGAGAACAATAACAACCCCCGATTCTTGCCTATACTACTACTACAACGGTTAGGTACTCTGCCTAGGGAGTTGTAAAACTTCTTGTCGAAGTCCCTTACGACAACCGCATCAGAGACTTTTTGGTTAAGGAATCTTCTACGTGAGTTGCATACACATTTGTCTTCCGCTACGCTTATTTACTGTGATAATGTCAGTGTTGTGTATTTGTCTTCTAATCCAGTTCAGCATCAGCGTACGAAGCATATAGAGATAGATATTCACTTTGTTAGAGATTTGGTTGCTGCTGGTCAGGTTCGAGTTCTTCATGTTCCCTCTCATTATCAGTTTGCGGATATTTTCACCAAGGGTTTACCTTATGCTTAATTTTACGAGTTTGATCCAGCTTGAGTGTCCGGTGTCCTCCCGCTCAAACTGCGGGGGAGTGTTAGTCGTTATATTTATGTCATTGTGTATCTTGGGCTCAAGCCCACTTCTAGAATATTCATGTATACCTTATATATTGTACCATACTCAATCAATATTATAGTTTTAGACTAATCGACGCATGAGGATCGCGGGCTTTATCGAGTTATAGCTAAATTACCATTATACCTTTTTATAGACATAGATACATACTTGATTATGGTTACTACATAAAGTAATATGCATACGAAGCAAGTCTAGTCCCACATATATCGTCAATGTTAATATAGCTCAAGCGTTAGGAAGTGAGTCGAGCTCTTGAAATTTAAATCATTGAGTTTTAGTTTGCGAGTCGACCTAGAGCTTAGCGGTATTCGGCTTAACTCAGCTAGTTGATTATACTCCAAACTATAAGATAAACTACAATTAAGCTACTGTAACACAACACGAAAGTTGAGTAACAATTCTATCTAACAATTTAGCATGTACACGTTAAAGAAGAACAGCTAGTGGCTTTCTTAACAAAATAAAAACATAAAATTGTTGGATTTTGGGTGTATCACAATCTAGATATATTCTTTGAATCTTGTAGAGATTATTTTTATATTAAACTATTTTGGCCCGGTGCTTCGAGTATCACAAAATCCTCAATTGGATAATTTAAAGAATTGCACTTTGTTTCTAGGGAGCGACGGAACAAAGCAATACACAAAAGGTTACACAAGTTATGATTGGAAGAGATTAAATTTGTTATATTAAACACAACCGAAAATTGGTTGTTTTTCAGTTAAAAGCGATTGGCGGTCTGTCTGTGTTCCCTCGCGTCAAGGGCTACTTTTGCATCGGCTCTCTCTCGTTCTCGTCAGAGAATTACCGAGGCGAAAGCAGCTCTCTTGGAAGTAAGTTTACCCGCACGGACTAGTCTAAGAAACTTTCACTTGAATTGCCAAACCTAAAAGTTGTATTTTTTGTGGGAACAAAACTAGCTTGAGGAAAAAAACGAGTAATATATCCATATGTTGTTACTTATATAGATGATGCATGAATCGTGTAGAGATTCCAACAAGGGAAGAGTCGCATCACTTGGGAAGGGGAACCAACAAGGGAAGAGTCGCATCACTGAGGAGCGTGAAAAATCTGAAACGTGATTGGCGGGAAGAGTCACATCATTTGGGAATGTGACCCCTACCCCTTGACCTCGCAAGGGGCGTTGTCCCTCGAGCCTACAAGGGGGAACGGTCCCCTTAACCCCCGTATTAAACTATTAGAGTATAAAACGGCCCAAGCCCGAATGTGAGTTGGGTCCATTAGGGTTTGTAGTATGTTCTAGGTTACATTATAAATACCATATCAATAATACATATCTCTTACGGGGTTTTCACTATGTAACATGGTATCGGAGCGGGTCTGATCTTTAAACCTATGTGGCTCTTATGTCACCCCGTCAAACCTAGCCACCACCACCATTATCTTCTCTTTAGAAAAAGAGAGCAAAACCTAAATCCCAAAGTTTGTCAAAAATTGTCGTACGAATTACTTTGGCAGTCGATATAATTTTTCTCGTGCTTGGCTGCTTGCTTCTAATATCCTAATAGAATTCGCATACCCACTGTCCAATATATCTCCTTCATGCAATAAACTACATTATATCTCATGCAACCATATATGTCACTTGCAGATGTTTTTTAGTCCAATCCGAGTTTTCGCAATTTCGTCGCTCGGATTGTGGGGGAGTATTAGAGTATAAAATGGCCCAAGCCCGAATGTGGGTTGAGTCCATTAGAGTTTCTAGTATGTTCTAGGTTACATTATAAATACCATATCAATAATACATATCTCCTATGAGGTTTTCACTATGTAACATAAACTAGCTAGAACGAGTTTGCATTCCGCGCCTTCTGAGTCGACTGTGAGCTAAATGTGAGTAAACTTTTGATATAACAGTTACATAAAACATAAAATGGTGACACTAAAATCACTGACAAAACTCAATTATAGTGTTTTAATATACGCAACAACAGCTAATTCAAAAACTATGTTTTAAGATCATAAAAAACGATATCAAATTCGTGTGGTACTTTAAATAGCCACTGACTTCTTTTTTAAACTAAAGTAGAATTCAAAACTTTAGCTTCGCAAACTTAACTAAGGGTCTGTTTAGTTTTTGTTTAATGTCGTGACTACCACCAATAGAACACTCTACAAATAGAAATTTATAATGTTTCTTTTCAACTTATTCTAGAATGAGATCCTAGATGCAAAAGCCCAACAAAACCAAACCCATTCACAAACAGGACCTTATTAATCAAATATACTCTAACCTCTATCTCTGTTATTTCACTCATTCACCCTCTTCATCACATAAAACCCTTTCTGGCACCTCACCCTTTTACATTTCTTCCCACCAGAGACCTTCGAGTAGGTGTTCCTTTCGACGTAACTTTTTATCGCCGGCGATTTACCGTCAGCGATTTCCCCTCGATGTTCCTTCCCTGGTTAATTACTTTTCTCATACATGGAACTAAAACCTTTATTTGTGAAAACTTAATGGTTGAAACATGGTTATGAGTAAGACAGTATGGATCTACTTTTGAGTTTGATTATTATTGTTTTATGAATTTGATTTTTTTTATTTATAGATCTGGTAGTTTATGAAATTTTTTGATGAAGGTAAACACTAAATAATTTTTCAATTTGTGTTTTTTTTAAACGTGGTTAATATAAGATATTGGTGTTGCTTGGTAGGGATTCTTATAAAACTGT
>BQNB010008481.1:67573-86626 GCA_026074375.1 Tanacetum coccineum
CTTATTCCCAATCTGCCAAACCAAACACGCCCTTTTGCCTAAAACCCATATCCAAACACTTCCTAGGCTGTCTACACAGCCAAACGCGCCCTATGTGCTTTTTCTGATAAACCAAACGTACCCACTGTTGGTGTCATAACAACCAAATCGTGCCCTACGCATTTTAATAGCCAAACGTACCCACTGCGGTTTATAAACCAACCCGAACGCCCCTTTTCGGGTGGGCTGCCATCGAAACAAACACCCTTGCGGGTGTTGTCTCTGCCAAACGCACCCCTATTTGGGTGGCTGACCAGACAACCGAACGCACCCTATTTGACGATTTACAACAAAACAAACGCACCCTTTAGGCTGAAACCAAACGCACCCTAATTGCTATCTAACAAACCAAACACACCCTCTTATGGCTGCTATAACAAACCGCTCGCACCCCTTGGTGCTTAGCAAAATCAAATGTACCCTCTTATGGCTTTCGCCCGAAACCAAACGCACCCTAGGTGGTGGCGATATTACACCGAACGCACCCTTGAGGTGCTGCTGTTAACACAGCGAAACAAACACCCTTAGTGGTGTTTTTATCGAAACCAAAACACACCCCGACTGGTGGAAATCAAACGCACCCTTTTGTTTATACAAGAACCAACGCCCCTTCGTGGGCTGTTTCGCATCCAACCACATGCACCCTAGGTGCGGTGAATAGTAACCGACGCACCCTTGGTTGTTTGTTATAGAACCCAACGCACCCTATTTGGGGCTTATGAAAACCGAACCCGACGCCCCCGCGGCTGTTAACCTACAACCCGACGCACCCTTTGGTGCTTACCACCAACCCGACACCCCTGTGGTTGCTGTTACAATACCAAACGCACCCTCGGTGGTGGTTGTTTATGAAACCAAACGCACCATTGTTGCGGTGCTGCTGCTAAACCAACGCACCCTCGTGGGTCGTTGTTGCAACGGTGGTGGTGGTGTAGATGAGGTGGTGACGATGATGGTATGATGAGGATGATGATGACGAGGTGATGATGATGGTGGTGATGTTATGGTGGCGTCGGTGGGGAGGCAGTCGGAGGGGTGAGCGGCGCGTGGAGGCGCGTGACCATGTGGGTTGGATAGATCGGTTAACAAGGAACTCTTTTGGTGTTGGCCGGAAACTTCGCCGGAAAAGTTTTCCGGCGGCGGCTAATGGTGGCCGGCGGCGGGGCAGTGGTGGCCGGATATTTGGAGAGGGAGAGATATATAAGTGTGTGTGTGTGTGTGTATTTGAGAGATGAAATGAAATAAATTAATATAAGTTTTATATTTATATAAAACTTTTAAACTAAATGTAATATGTTAAATAGTTGGGGGTTTATTGTGTAACTTTCTTTATATAGTTTTGATCAAAGTGGTTCGGGACTCGTTTGGACGACTTAACGGATGATTCGAGTCGCGAAACTCGCGCCATTGTTTTTCAAATCATTTTTCCGTTAAAAATGAGTATTTATTTGATAATATTTCATAAATATTTTATAACCTTAAATAAAATATCTGTTATTCGTTTTGTGAATCGGTTACGTCTCGTTCGCAATAGAATGGATTTAAGCTCGAGTATTCGCGTTATCAACAAACGCTTTTGAATAAATGATAAATAATTTATTAAATATTCTTATTTAATAAAACGCGATAATTAAATGTAATTTAATTATTTTTGTGCCGGTACTCTTTCTTGATTCTAAAATCTTGCGAGGGCATTTCAGTCACCTTCTGACTGTTTCCAGGTCTCGGGTAAAACTGAAAAGTTGTCTGAAATATCATTTCACATCAAATTGCTTTAGAGTCCGAATAATGAAAACGTGATTTAGCTACTCGTTTTTGATAATTCAACCTAGGAATAACTTATATCTCCTTTAAGAATTTCGAAAATTCTCGGATGTTACAGTACCTACCCCTTAAAGAAATCTCGTCCCGAGATTAAATTTGTGTTATCCGATTGTGTGACCAAGGAAAGACTTAAGGTTTAATAAACTCGTTCTAAACAAGACGCTGATAACTTTATTCAGCAAAATTCGGTGTTTCTACACTTCTCAATCTACCAAAAATTTTGGCTAGGTTTGTCCAGGATATTCAATCCATCAAAATGGGTATCTCAAAATATATCATTACAGATCTTATGACTGGTATAACCGCGGTAATTAGGAAGTCTCATTTAGTGATAACATCAAGAATGAAAGTGTAGTAGCTCGTGAGTATGTTTGTATAAGTCTTCTAAATGTCACGAGGGACGGTTCTTACTTGATACTCAGCTTTTTCTTTTTTCCATGATGTGTCCGTTTCTACTATTTGTAATGTTCCGATGATTCACATCAACGTGGCTTATGTATGTAAGTACCCAACTTACTTGGCAGTACTAGGATGTATCGCGACCTAAGTCTTCCTACTCAGTGGCTACGAAAATGAATAGTCCTACTATCTGTTTCGTGAAAGATGTTTATCTCGTTTAAGGGGGTGATTACCTATTGGTTAATGGTTGTATCTAGTCAGGGACGCTCCAGGACCATACAGCAGCGATCCATAAACGTCAATACTATAACAAATGGTGATGAGATGCCGAGAATGAGGACATTTCGAGAAACAATATTCCCAAAATAAAGTTTAACAATTGGGAGGAGCTCGCGAAAGAGCTTATGCGATAGACGGCGGATTATGGTACCCAGTCGCTAGTTTGAGGACGAATCAACTCCATTCACTCAGGGTGTTGTACAAGTTCTGTTAGTTCCACGAACAGTTCGTGATCGCGAGGATTTGTAACGGTAAAAGAAATAACTTAAGAATGAGATAAGGTAGTTCCAAGTGAGGCCTTAAGATTCTGCTGAGTGGCAAGAAACGATTGTGTCTCTAGACCCTTTTAACTGATTCTGATGATTATCGATTTCAGGTTCATACTCGTGTCATATCGGTACAACTTACGCCCACTCATTTATAAGTTTTATTTACATAAGAAAGCGTTCCAAATTTATGTAAGTAAGAAATGATTATACTTATGGTTCGGTGATTTATAATTTATTTATTTAATTGAAGAGGCGTCCCAATCCTTTCAATAATTAATTATAAATCATCCTTACTTAATAATTTCCCGGTTCCATACGCGTACTCTCATAACCTTCTGTGAGTCGACATGACGATGCATGTGGTTTCTACTGAGTATGGGACGAGTGTTCCTAAACTGTCTTCGGAGTCGGGGAGTAAAACTTCAGGAAAATCACTTAGTTTTTCAACGATCGTTAACGAGTACTCGGTTAGAGTAACTAAGATAAAAGTCTTTACGAACGAGTTAACATAGCAATTATCATATAAATCCTCCTATTACAAGTCCCGCCCATACAAGGACATTGTAATACTAGATTTCATACATAATTCTCATGTAAACAAAATTGTGGCGTGCTTTTGTTAACATAGCATTTCATATCAATCCTCATATTACAAGTCCCGCCCATACAAGACTTGTAATACTTAGATTCATACATTTATTCATGGAACAAAAATTATTGACGGGTCTACACGTGTAATACAATATAGTATAAAGCTATGAAGAAAAATAATATCCTTAGAGACCATTGTTTAACTTACAATGTCTGAGAACGAAATGAGACCATTGTGCAACTCACAATGTCTAAGAAGTAAGATGAGACCATTGTATAACTCACAATGTCTGAGGTATAATTGAGACCATTGTGCAACTCACAATGTCTTAAGAAATGCTCTGGTATTTATATAAATAACTCTTATATAAATAAACGTGCGATATACGCAAAAGATGTAAGCATATATATTACATATATGTATGTCACGTAAGCACTTAATGCAGCACGTAATGTAAGCACATAAGCAAGTAGCGTGTATGCACTTTGAAAATGTTTGATGTGATGCAATGTTTGTGAAAACGGTTATAGTCTAGGGTAAAATATGCAACCTAGTTCTCTATAACCAGTGCTCTGATACCAATCTGTAACACCCCCAAAAATCATACAACGCAGCGGAATACCACATGGGGTGCTACTTCATAATACACAGCGCTAGATACAAGAGAACGACCTCTAAAAAGTGTCGTTTGTAAAACAATCTCGTTGATTTTCTGAAATCAAAATAATAGTTGTCCCATAATTGCATCACCATGAAAAACTTGAATGTAAAGACTCCAATGCACATCAAATAATCCAAGCATCTAATTCACCTGAGAAAAACATGCTTAAAAGTGTCAACATTAAAGTTGGTGAGTTCATAGATTAGTTTAAATATGAATGTAAGTTTCAACTGAATGTATTTGTCCACTGTATCATCACAGTACCATGTAAAAATCCCAAAGATTTATAAAGAATGCACGACACATTTTATGTCACCAAAAGTACCAATCTTATCCCAAAGATTTATAAAGAATGCATGACCAATTTAATGTCACCAAAATGTTTCAAGTATGTATTTGTTGGGGGCCCTGTAGTCCCAACGTGATCCGACATGTTATAACGTTCGTTCCCAGTGATAGCTAGTCACCCGAACGGGGGTTGTCAATCCCGAATAGATCTATTTCATAACATGCGCGCAGACAACATGCTATAACGTTCGTTACCGGCGATAGCTAATCACCCGAACAGGGATCCACACCCGAATAGATCTATTTCATAACATTCGCGCTCACCCTCCAAGTGATTTACAGTTCATGACGCTGTGACGTAGACTTGTATGTACCCATCACAGGTGTCCCCTCCAAGAACACCCGGGCAGTGATTTAAAGAATATATACTCCCGATACCGGTGTCCCCTCCAAGAACACCCGGGCAGTGATTTAAAGAATATATACTCCCGATACCGGTGTCCCCTCCAAGAACACCTGGGCAGTAAAGTAAAAATATGTACTCCCGTTACCGGTGTCCCCTCCAAGAACACCCGGGCAGTAATTTTGTTGTTATCAGTTCAATCCGCCTAAGCTAATCCGTAATCATTTCAAATGTAAAGTATGTATTTGTGACCAAAAATGAAGTCAAATAATGTATCCCATAGCGAGCTATGCAAATAAGTATGTAAACCAATTTGTAATCAACCATGTAAATGCATTTGCAAACAAGCATGTTCTCACCCCAAATATATGTAAAACGAGTAAAAACAGGGGAGCTATAAACTCACCTTGATCAAAGACCACGATCAAATAATCCAAATAATTCACAACCGAATCTGCAACGATCTCGGTCACGACCTATAATTAGAACAGCCAAACGCACCCTTGGTGCTTATGAATAAAACGCACCCTTGGTGCTTATGAATAAAACCAAACGCACCCTTTGGCTATTTAGAACAGCCAAACGCACCCTAATCCGCGGCTGCTAAACCCCAAACGCACCCTTATCGTGTATATAACAAAACCAAACAGACCCCGTTTCTGTCTAAACCAAACACACCCTAAACCCGTTTCTCTCCCGCTGCCAAAACCCCGACAACCCGACCCGCTGTTTTTGACAGCCAAACCGACGCCTCACACCCAACACCCCCCCCGGTGGCTGACCCGAAATAACCCAACCCACCCTCGTTGGCTGTTAGCAACACTAACGACACCCTTGTGGTGCTATACTCCGGACCTGGCTGTCCCGAAACAGCAAAACAAACACCCCATGTAGTACAAAACCCAGACCCCCATCGGCTGTTTCGACAGCCCATAGCCCTACGCACCCAACCCCCGGCTGTGAACAGTAACCGACACAAAAAAACCCTTGGTTGTTTGTTATAGAACTCCAACGCAAAGTGTCAGAAGCCTATGTGGCTTATGAAAACCGAACCCGACGCTCCGCGGCGTGTTAACCCACAACCCCAGACTGCACCCGTTTGGTGCTTTACCCCACCAACCCGACACCCTGTGGTTGCTGTTACAATACAAACGCACCCCTCGTGGTGGTTGTTTAATGAACCAAACGCACCATTTTTGCGAGTGCTGCTGCTAACACAACGCACCCAACTCGTGGGTCGTCTGTTAGCATAAAATGGTGGTGGTGGTGTAGATGAGGTGGTGACAGAGATGTAATGACGAGGATAGAAAGATTGGTGCCGAGGGTATGATGTAGGGTGGTGATGTTATGGTGGTGTCGTGGGGGAGCAGTCGGAGGGTGGACCGCGGGAGGAGCGCGACCAATGGTTGGGTGGATAGATCGGTTAACAAGAACTCTTTTGGGTGTATGGGCCGCAACTTCCACCGAAAAGGTTTTCCGGCGGCGGCTTATGTGGCCGACGCTGGGCAGTGGCGGCCGAAATATTTGGAGAGGGAGAGATATATAAGTGTGCGTGGGTGTATATTGAAGAGTAAATGAAATATATTAATATAAGTTTTTATATTTATATAAAAACTTTTAAAACTAAATGTAATATGTTAAATAGTTGGGGGTTTATTGTGTAACTTTCATTATATAGATTTTGATAAAAGTGTTCGGGACTCGTTTGGACGACTTAACGGATGATTCGATCGCGAAAACTCGCGTCCATTGTTTTTCAAATTATTTTTCCCGATAAAAATGAGTATTTTATTTGATAATATTCATAAATATTTTATAACCTAAATAAAATATCGTTTATTCGTTTTGTAACCGTTACGTCTCCGTTCGCAATAATGATTTAGCTCGAGTATTCGCGTTATCAACAAACCTTTTGAATAAATGATAAATAATTTATTAAATACTTTTATTTAATAAAACTGCTATTAAAATTATCTCTAATCATTTCCGGGTCGGTAGGTCTCGTTGCAGTTTTCTAAAACTTTGCGAGGCTGTTTTAGCTTCTTCTGTACTTGTTTTCAGGTATGAGTAAAAACTGAAAGAAAGTTGTCTGGAATATAAATTTCACATCAAATTGCTTTTAGAGAGTCCGAGTCGAGAATACATGATGATCCAGAGGTCGAGGAGGATAAAAGTGAAAGATAGCCATGTTAATTAATAAAGAGAGAAAGGGAAAGATGTGTGTGTTTTCTATAGAGAGAAACACACACACTTTATGAGATACAATGAATCCTCATCCATCCATGGAAGTATGGAGGGGGTTATATAGGCGTATGACACATACATCTATCCTAACTTGACATTATTAGTCCCTACGTGTCACGCCTTAAGTAAACTAATGTAATTCCGTATAAGTCGACATATTTTAAGGCTAACAAAGACGTTTGACTCTACGTCCTCCATTGCAAGTTTTGAACCACTTAACTCAGAACAACACAACTTTGAACGATATATACGCAAACTCGAGAATTTCTTCAAGCTGACCATAATACATTTCTTCGTCCTTCTCACCAGGTGAACAAATGCCGTTATTTTGAGTTGTATGACGTTCATCGTGGCTGTGTACGACAAACCTCACACCGTTAACTACACAAGAGTTGACTGAGATTGGAGTCGGTGATGGTCTACAAGCCAAAGCAAATAACTCATAAGTTAAACTTGGGTCTTTGTCTATGTAACGTTGACGGATCTATGAAAAAGATAGGAATAGATAGAGATGAGTAATATATAGTCGTTATTTTTACAACGAAATACATACAATAAGTTTACAAGCGGATCAAACCAGCGAGGGAATTCTTGTTTCATGTCACTGTTAGGAAATTGCCTGGAAATGTTCATGATATTAGAATAATTCGTCGAAAATATAACTTAGGAAAAAGAAGTTTCAAAATAAAAACGCGTACCTCTCGAACTTGGCCAGGTACATGTCGATTTCAGGACTGTTGTGAAGTACATACCATATCACTTTCTTCATTTCTTGGTGATCTAACCGAATAAGTGACTGTTTACCAATCTTTCTACATATTTATTAGAACACCTGAAATTGACTTGTTGGGCGAGGAAAGTCCAGGTTATGGTCGGGACGATTAAATTTAGTCCTAACACCCCGAAAATAGTAAGAACAGAAAGTTAATGCTTCTTCTGCAACATAACCACCTGTTATTGAACCGTACGGCTTAGCTTTATTTCGTACATAATTTTTTAGCTTCTTCATTTGTCTTCAAATGGATACATTCACCGGTAGGGAATATTCCTGCCTTTAAGAGCCTCTTCAGGTAAATGCATAACCAAGTGAATAAGTTGAAAATCATCAATGTCAAAAAAAAGCGCAGGAGATATATTGCTTCGAGAATTGCCAACAAAATATTGATAAACTAACCGCTTTCCCTTATCACCAGTCCATCCTCCCATCAAAGTTTAAGCGCAAATTTTCTTAAAGAATGAACAAGCTCAATTATTGGTGTTGCAGTGTTTGGTCCAAGTATTGTTGAAGTCCATAAGGAAGTAACTGTTGCATCATTATATGGCAGTCATGAGACTTCATGCCTGTTATATTGCTATCATTATCAGTCACTTTTTGCTTGAAGTTGGATCCAAACCCATCTGGTAGTTTAACTACTTTGATGAACTGACAAAACTTTTTTCTGTTATCAGGTGTGAAGGAGTACTTAGCATAAGGCTTCAAGCACTTTACGTTGTGGAAATTAGAAGGGGGGGTTGAATAGTTTACCGGTTAATTAGCGTTTTAAAATTTACTTCTAAAATTTGTTAGATCCGAGTATATGTTCAACCAACCAACAATGTATGTGTCTACTAGTTATAACTAAACAAACAATAAAAAGAATCACAACAATATAAAAAGATGAGGGAAGGAACAATCAAACCAAGACACCAAGATTTATAGTGCTTCGGCTACGGAGCTCTTCTTCGCCCTACTCCACTCCCTGAGTATCCGACTCGAGATTTCACTATGTCAACAAGTTCCCTTTAGGCGGAGAAAACTGTTTACACATCACTTACGTTATTTTCTGACACTAAGATAAATGTCGAGTCCTAATCTTAGCTAGAACCAATCTACCACTTTACAAGTAATACACAACCACAAGATCTACACTATCGGATTTATACACTATCCGATTTACACAATTACACAAGATAATCAAGATAGAGATTTGGTTCTTAGAAGAAAGAAAGAGATATCACTAAACTACAACAATTCGTTTCTTGATGAATATAAATGTTCTTCTCTTGCACTTGATAGAGAGGAGAGGAGAGATGAGAAAGAAGAGACTAGATCACTTAAAACAAGATCAAACAATGTTAGTGATCAAGAGATTTAGTGAGAGAAAGAAGGTTTTTAGAGAGAGAAAGAAGACTGAAAAATTCGTGCAAAGAGGTCTGTTTTTCAGCTGAAAATAGTGCAATATTTATAGGCAGGAAAACCCAACGGAAACTACTGGCGGTCCCAGATATATCTGGGGGCCGCCAGGCCTATCAGGGGCCGTCATAAACTGACACTCCCCTTTTTGTCTTTTAGTGGGGAAGATTTTATCTGGTATGAAATGTTCCATTTTGTGGGGAAAACCAGATTTGAATTTTTATGTTTAAATAAAGCATTTCTTTTATTTAAAAAAATATTTTGTATATATTTATTTTTGTAAAAATACTTTTGTAAAAGTGTGATGGTTAAGAAAAATTATTTTCTTGATTACTAATCATGTTTAATGATTTGTTTATACATACCTTAAGTGATTTGCATTTGAAATGGAAATTTACGATTAATAATTTGTAAACGTTTATTTTTATCGTAAACGTTTTTACATTTTGTTATCTTCAAAACACCGAGAGGTCAAAAACTATAAATAACGTTTTTAGACATTATTTGTATTAACATATGTTTTGGTTTTTTCCGAGCCATAACTCCTGTCAAATGCCTAAAGCTTTCAAGTCTTGTCTTGCCTTAGTGGTGTCTTTAGATTTGTCATTCATTAACAAAGTGCCCAAGAAACTCTCCAACACATTTTTTTCGATATGCATGACATCTAAATTGTGTTTTAGTGTAAGAAAAGACCAATACTTAAGCTCGTAGAAAATAGATCGTTTACTCAAGTTCAATTCGACAATAGGATTACGTTTTATCTTCACACCCCCATAACTTGGATGCTTCCCCTTCTCACGTGTGGGCAATAGATCAAGTTGAGTCAAGATATCCTTTCGTGTAAAATTTCTAGGAGGATCTATATCTTCGGTTTGACCATTGAATCCTAGTGACTTTGTCCATTTATGTTTCTTGTTTAAGAATATTCTATGACCAACATAAGTTGTTTTGCTTAACACACGCTCAGATGTAGTGTGTTTATTACATGTAGTGCATGTCATGTAACCTTGACCAGTACACCCAGACAAACTACTTCGAGCAGCAAAATCATTGATGGTCTATAAAAGCATCGTCTCATTTTGAACTCCTTACCTATAACAGTGTCTATAGTCTTGACATTTGTGCGTTTCCATAATTCAATTAGGTCATCAATCAAAGGCTTCAAGTAAACATCAATGTCCTTTCCTGGTGATTTAGGGCTAGGAATTAACAACATCATCATAAAAGTAGTCACTTTCATACATAACCATGGTGTTAATATGACCGGCCGCATTCTTTAAGACTGACTAAGGTTGCCGAACAGATTGAAACCATCATCAGCCAACCCTAATCGAACGTTTCTTTTTTCTATTGCAAAATCCGAATACCGGGTGTCAAAATTCTTCCATGCTTTACTGTAACACCCCCAAAATATGTGGCAACGGAATGGTAACCGGGGGCGTTACTTCATAATACAATAACACAAGATATAAGAGAATGACCTCTAAATAAGTCGTTTAAAAGTAAACCTCGTTGATTTGATTAAAATAAATAAGTTGTAACATTGGTCTCATAAGTTTGCATCGAAAAGTAAAACATAGTTTAGTACAGCGAGGAAGATAGTTTTAATGCAATAAGAAAATCCATAAAAGTGATCTTGATGCATGATGACTCGAATGCTCTTCAAATACGTCATAACGGTTAAGCACCTGAGAAATACATGCTTAAAATGTCAACATAAAGT
The DNA here is from genome assembly GCA_026074375.1 of Tanacetum coccineum. Classification (NCBI taxonomy): domain Eukaryota; kingdom Viridiplantae; phylum Streptophyta; class Magnoliopsida; order Asterales; family Asteraceae; genus Tanacetum; species Tanacetum coccineum. The sequence continues at coordinate 78,468 of BQNB010008481.1, forward strand.
TGGTGAGTTCATAGGTTTAAATAAGTATAAAGGTTGGACAGCAAGATTTCAAAGAGTATGATAAATGTAACACGTACAATATCGCAAAAGTAGTTATGATTGCGCTAAGCTCATGACATCAAAACTAGACAAAGTTATGTATGCAATTTAATGAAATCAAAGTACCTTAGGGAGTGTCAAAAGTGAGACACCCGCATTTCGACATAGTATACGTCCGTTGGCCTTATTGGCACCAATCTTGGACGGGGATGTCAATCCCAATAGATTTATTTATAACACTCGCACTTACACAAAGTAATTAACCATTCATGATAATTTAGGCATAATGGATTATCACTACTTTGGCTAATTCGTAATCATTTAAAAGAAAAGTACTTGCATTCATAAGTATAAAACAAAGCAATGTATCCCACCCCGAGATTTGTAAAACAGTTATAAATAGTTAAAACGGGGCTATAAACTCACCTTAAGCAAATCAGTGAGTGATGAAATAATCAACAAAACTTAGAATAATAACCGGTAAACGAAATACGAGCACAAAATCCTAACCGCAAACTAAATGAATAATGACGCGGCTTAATGCAAGATAAATGTAAAACGATTCACAAACTATTTTTAGAAAGTTAACATCACCCGCATATGCTTGTGTCATATTTTAGTTAGTCAAAACGTGATTTCATAAATTATAAGGTTTTTGATTAAGTTTTGACACTTAAACCGTGAGTTACTATTTTTAGCAAGTTTAGAATCCCGAACATCATACGACGTCTAAAATAAGCGACTTTTGTTGAGTCATGAAAGTTTATAATGCACTAAGTGTCTTAAAAAGTCTAGTTTCCACTTTTATTCTGTCAATAAATACATTATGCCATTTATTAAGTTACCATTTCTAATAAAATACCTAACGCTTACAAATATAAAGTTCTAACACGCCCAAACAATATATAAGTGTTACCATAATATTCACTAAGGTTTTTATAGCTCAAACAGACCCGAAAACGCTCGAAAACCCAATTTAATGTTTCAATCGGCTCACTTTGTAATATAAAAAGCTTCAAAAATTGACTGACTTTGACCGAGCGTATCTCCTTCGTTATAAACTTTCATGACTCGACAAAAGTCGCTTATTTTAAGGAAAAATCATTCCGGACATGTTTTCCTTTATACACTTTAGCCGATTCGGACCCAAAAGGGGTCAAAACCTCATATTAAAAACTAGACAGAATGTCTGAAAACATTGTAAAAGCTGTCAAAAATGTTTATGTTTCGCCAAACTTAAAACGACTATAACTTCTTCGTGATAAGTCAGATTTTCGCGCTCTTTATATCAAAATTACTGGGAGAATATATACTAACATAATATGTGTGTTTTAACTTGTCAAAACATTTTTAAGTCACCGTTAATACACGAACTGTTGGACAACATCCATTTTAGGTCGAGATCTAGCCGCAAATCACCACAACTTTCCCAAGGGCCTAATCTAACCTATATCTATTCACCAATAATTCAAAGAACATATCCATCTCATAACTAACCTAATCCCATATCCATCAGCATACTACCTCACTAATGTATCTTTAAAAACCACTATTTTAGTTTATAAAAAACATAACACAACATATGGGTGATGCTAGTTTTTAAAGAAAATGCATAAACATGAACAAGATTAATAAGAATCAGAAGAGAAGTTAAGAGATGCTTACAAAGGTGATGAACAAATAAAAATCCTAGGTTTATGATTATAACCCAAAACTATAAAAACCCAACTTAGTAGAGATGAAACCCTAGCTTATCAACCCTTTTAACTACTATTCTTATATAACCCTTAATCAGAGCTTAAAAATACTTGTTGTTATGTGTTGTTCGTTGCGTTTTAATGGTAGAAAGAAAGGGAGACTTTGTGTGTGTTGAGTTTGTGAAATGAGAAGAGAAGTGACTAGGGGTATATATAAAATAAAGAGTGTAAGATCTTTAGGAAAATATCTCAAGACAAGAAAACAAGATACTTAATGAAAGTAAGGGTGCTTGTGGCATGTAAAAGGAAAAGAAGAAAAGTATGATGTAGTTGGTTTGTATGCAAGAAGATCTTTGACAATATTAGCACTAATTGGTAAAGTATACAAGTAGAAAATAGTTTTGGTGATATGTTGTGTACAAGTACACTAGGGGACTGGTTTGTTTAAGTTAAATGAGGAGGGAAAATATTGTTTTGATAGTATATAAGTGTTTAAAAGTGTTAGTTTAAAGGTGGTGCGGGTATTGGGTAGTTTGCGCATGGATAAACATATTAAACGCGATTTTAAGCGTCTTACGTAAAAAGTGGTAAAACCAAAAGTACATAACTTGTAAAATATGCTTATGAGATTAATAATATGCATAAATAATGTAGACTAACTTAGTCTAGAGTCGGTGTGCGCCCTAGGACGTTGCTCGTTCTACGCGGGATAACTTCCCAGTTTAGGTTAAATCAAGTATGTAAACGTTTAAAATAAAATATTTCGAGTTAATAGGAAATTAATAACCTAAAAAAATGCCAGTTGTCACAGTCTCCCCGTGTTAAAAGAATTTTGTCCCAAAATTCAGTTTGAGTTACTTCCAGAGTGGTGTTGACGAAGAGGTGCGGGTACTTGTTGCGGAATACTTATCTTAATCCTCCAAAAACGTGGTAACCAACTTCATTTTCTTAAGACATAGAGTCTCATTAGGACGGGTTTCAACTCCTTGTTCAGACCAAGAAGATTTTTATTCTCAACATTCTCAATCTTACTCGCTCCAACTTGAGCATTCAAAAATTTGTGATGGCGGGTTAAAATTTATTATGGTGACTAAAATTTGACTCCTAGTGGCTTATCTATTCCCTTTGGCTTAGAGTGTCAGCTACGATATTTGCCCTTCTAGGGTGATAGCGAATTTATGCATATGACGGTGTCACATCTACTAAGTTTTATGGTATTACGTCGGCGTTGAATGGGTGATTTAGTAAATTCCTTAATGGCGAGCAAACTCGTTGGCAGATTGTCCTAGGATGACTAGTGATGCATCTCAACTTTTCTAAATAGGATTTAGCGTAAGATGACATTAACCCTATGTAGTAAGGTGGTGTAAAGGTCTACTTAGTTACTATGATTTATAATTTAGTTTCCCGTGACAGACACATTTTATGAATACGCACACAAAAGTTTGCTTTTCGGAGATATAATTTGAAAATTGATTTTGACAAAAGTTTTAAGGTGACTACTTTCAGCATGGCATGGTCCTTCCTGAATTAGACATAGGTGATCAGGCTATGTGTAATTGAGGACTAACGATGCAAATACTCATTTTCGTCAAACTAATGTTACGTATAAAGTAGCATGAAAATAGTTTCATAGGTGATAAAATAATTCACATGGTGGAAACAAGGTAGTTTAAAGGGTGACAGCAAAATAGTTTGCGAGATGATCGTAAGATAGTTTATAAGGCAAGAGCTAAATAGCTCATAGGGTGATAGTAAATTAATTTATGTGATGGGAACAAAATAGTTTCATAAAGTAATAACAAACGATTTATAAGGTGATAGTAACGTTGTTTTTAATATGATAGCAAAATAGTATGTAAGATATCAAGAAGATAGTTCATAAGATGGTGAAAAGTTAGTTGTAAAAATGATAGTAACTTAGTTTATAGAATAATAGTGAAATAGTTTATATATGGTAAATTAGTTTGAAAAACAATAGTTGAATAGCTTATAAGTGATGGTAACTTTGTTTGCAAAATAATAGCGAATCTGTTTATAAATGATAGCAAAATAGTTTATGAGATGGTAGCAACTTAGTTCATAAAATGGTAGCGAGTTATTTTATATACGATAGTAAATTAGTTTATGTAATACTAGTGAAATAGTTTATAAGTGTTAGCAAAATTTTTATAAGGTGATGGTAAAACATTTTTTCATGGTAATAATAAAATAGGTTATTAGGTAATAGCAAAAAAGTTTATATGATGGTAAGAAAACAGTTTATAATGTGGTAGTTTATTAGATGATGGTAAAATAATTTATTACAATAGTAAAATAGTTCTTAAAGGGATAGTAAAATAGTTTATAAAATGATGGTTTATTAACCGATAGTAAGATAGTTTATTAATGATGGTAAGATAGTTTATTAACGACAGTAAAAATAGTTTATAAAGCGATTGTAGAATGGTTTATAAAATGTTAGTTCATTTGACGATAGTAAGATAATTATTTATGATTAGTAAAGTAGCTCATTATGTGGTAGTGACATGGTTCATAAAGTGGTTGTAAAAATGTTTAAAGGGTTATAATAGTTTAAGGAGTGGTTTGTATAAATAATTAGAGAATTAAAGTAAAATCGACAAAATTTTCACGACACATTAATTTGATAGATAATTTAAAATCATTCCCACAGTACAACGAAGATTTAAAAGAAAGTACAACACAAATTCCTATAGGAAACAGAATCCTAGATAGTTCAACTTAAGCTTCACTAGGTAAGACGAGGTCTCTTCCTAAGCTTTAGTGTTATCTGCAATGTTGTTAGGGTCCTGGTCGACTTCTCCTCATCCCAAAGCATACACCCTTCCACGAGCTTTGCCATTTCGGGTTTGATTCCCACAATTTTGGTTCTTCAATCTTGGGCATTCACTACGGTAGTGCCCTTGATTCCCACATTCAAAGCAAGTGAGGGTTCTTTGATCAGCTCCAACAGTGGGACTCCTATAATCCCAGGCCATGTGGCCAACCTTCTTGCAATTCGTGCACTTTACAGTGCACTACCCATTGTGGTGCAACTTGAACATGTTGCACAGAGGTAGAGTTCTAGCATATTCCTTCTTTTTACTAGGCCTCGCAGTATAAGCCCTAGCTACATTCTACCTCTTGTAAAGCGGTTGCTGAGCATGGTTGTCTCTTGGGTTGTTGTCCATTCTTATCTTGTTTTTGGCTTGTCTAGCAGCATAGACACGAACCTTTTGGTCCATCAAATAGTTTGCAATTTCAATTGCCTCTTAGAGCCTTGTTAGCTTAGATGAAGTCACATTCCCTTGAATGCTATCATGAAGACCCCAGATAAACCTTTCTACCTTATCAGTTTCTTCAAGAATCATTCTCGAACACAACAAAGCCAATTCTTAAAAACATTGTATATAGCCCACAAGATCAGTACCCTTTACAGTTAAATTTCACAGCTCGTTCTCTAACTTTTAAATCTCGTTTCTTGGACAGTAAGCTTTAGTCATCATCTTCATCAAACTCTTCCATGTCATCTCATAGGCTACATCTTGTCCAACAAAACTAACATTGAAGTTTCACCATGTTAGTGCATCACCTAGCTAGGTGCAAGTGGTATACTTCACTTGACATTTAACAGCGCAGTTACTGATATGGAACAAAGATTCCATCTTTTCAACCCAGTAGGATAATCCTATAGCCCCTTCAGTTCCCTTAAAATTAAGTGGTTGTCAATTCAAGAACTCCTTATATATGCACCCACGAGCAATGTGCAATGTCCTTCTATTTCCACTTCCGGAATCATGGCTTCCATTCCCATTGTCGTTTCCATTTCCATTCCCATTTTTGTTCCTGTTTCCATACTCGTTTCCACTGTTCCGATTCGCCTTATAGTCTAACAACGCATTAGCTACACATTAGGATATCAACCGCTCAATAGCGGCTGCGCTCACACTGTTTCTCTTTGGTGGCATTTTCTTTAAATCAGAGGAGTAAAACTAAATATAAAATAAAATTTAGTCTAGTTCTAAAAGCCGTGCTCCCAAGATGAAATATTGCAAGGTGACAGGTTAAAGTAGTGTTTTAATTAATCGTTATGATTCTAGGCGATGGGTCGCAAGATAGCGTACGTGTTTCAATAGTATGAGGCAGATGTTCAACTCGGAGTTAAATGATAAGATAACTAGTGGGATCGGCAAAATGTGATAAGTTTCAATGTTATGTAAACGGTATTATGTAAAATCATGAAATAGTTTTAAAGACCATCGTGTCATTCACAATGTCTTGAGAAAAGTTCTAGTATTTATATAAAACAAATGTAAAATATGCGTAAAGGAAAGTAAGCGCAGTATAAGTCATGTAAGCAAGTAGTGTATATGCATATGAAAAAGTTTTACATGATGCAATGTTTATGAAATAGTTATAGTCTAGGTAAAATATGCAACCTAGTTCTCTATAACCTTGGCTCTGATACCAATCTGTAACACTCCCAAAATATGTGGTAGCGGAATGGTAATCGGTGGCGTTACTCCATAACACAATAGCATAGGATATAATAGAACGACCTCTAAATGAGTCGTTTAAAAGATAACCTCGTTGATTTGATTAAAATAAATAAGTTGTAACATTGGTCCCATAAGTTTGCATCAAAAAGTGAAACATAGTTTACTACAATAAGGAAGATAGTTTTAAGGCAAGCAGAAAATCCATGAAAGTGATCATGATGTATGATGACTCCAATGCACTTCAAATACGTCATAACAGTTGAGCACCTGAGAACTACTGGTATGTGCTTAATTACACATACCATTTTCTATTAAAACCAGACTTAAATAACCAAAAACGTACCAAAAATACATTGTATTTATATGTTTTCACTTATATTGTGCAGGAAACGGATATCCGATAAAAGGACGAAAAACAAAGCCAAAACGGACAAAACCGAGCACGGAATGAAAGAGCGTGAAAAAGACAAAGTTAAAAAGTCAAAGTCAAACCCGAGAAGTCAAAGGTCAAAGCCGAAGCCAAAACGAAGAAATATTTAATGTGCCCACCCGCACCCATCTAATAGGCTGGGTCAGCCCATTAAGTTATTTGTTACCAAAACCATAAACCATTTATTCCAAAAAAGCCCAAAGTATAAGCTTAAATCAAACTCGGCCCAAACTGCCAAACAAAGCCCAATTCCCTTTAACTGCTGTTAAGCCCATAACCCCTTTACACCAAACGTCGTTAGTCCTTTAAGGACTGTGAGTGTAAACCCTCAATACACGTTCAGGGACTAAACTTGCCAATCACCAAACTTTTATCACCAAAAAGGACTTTCAATGAAAACAAACAATACAACTTGAGGGGCTTAACTTGTCAAACCCCACAAACTTTAGCTCAGTCAAATACCCAAACCACATTTCCCGCCCAAACAACCCAGTCACCATTTACTGTCTCTTTCTCCCACCTCGTCTACTGTACCCCCAAACAAAACCATCCCTTTCCTTAGCCCTATTACTTCATAAGCTGCCAATTGCCACCTTGGCAATCCTAAACAACACCATTGGCTGCAAATTGATCAATGGCTGTGATGATAGAAATTGGGGACAAAGAAAATTCAATGGCTATGATAAGTTTGGGACCTCTCTCATAAAGAAAACACACATCTTGAACTCTCTAAGTAAAGAAACACACAAAGAAGAGGACTTGAAGACTTAGAGCCTTTAGTATAAATATAGGCTAGTGTAGCTTATTTTTCTTTGTCGAATTTTTGTTAAGTCGAGTATTGTATTAACAAAATTTATCCATTTTAATATTGTCCTTTAATTACTTGTCATTTAAATACCTGTCATTTAAATTCAGTCATTGTAATTTTTCTTAAGTTAATGAAATTTTAAGCTTTTTTTAAATTATTGTCATTTACTTATATTGTCTTTTAAATACTGTCCTTAAGCTCTTACATAAGTTTCTGTTTCATCAAAAGCTTATATAAAAGTTTGTTTTCAATTTTTGTCTTAAAAAACCAAAATTCACAAAAATATGTCAAAGATTCATAGAGCATGGTAAATCTTGGATGACCATAGGTTTAGAGCTTCTTGGGAAGCTATAGGATTGGTTATGAGTGCTTATTCCCTTGCCAAAAGCTGTGGACCTTTGTGAGTTTCCATTTTCTCATTTTTCAAATTTTTGCTTATCTACTGTTCATCTGCTTATTATTGCTTATTTCCTACTTTTTATTGCTTATTTATATTCTTTATGCTTATATGTCTTTGTTTATTGCTTATATGTGTTGTAGTTAAGCTTTTGCTTTAAAACTGTCCTTGATAGCTTTTAACTGCTTATCTTTGTTGCTTGTTTAAAGTGCTTATTGTCTGTTGAAATTTGCTTATCTTTGCTTAAATTTGCTTTGTTACAATATGTCTTTAAAGTCCTAAGCTCAAA
>BQNB010008482.1:0-26308 GCA_026074375.1 Tanacetum coccineum
CGGTAATGATTGAATACAACCTAATCCGATATAGGTCGTATAAGTACTAATAACTTTGAGTAACTCCTACCATATATAATTCTACATAGCTCAATCACCATCTAATCGTTTTAGTAAAATCATATTTATGAAGTGTAAACATTTATAAATATACCTTTAGTAAAAATGACATAACTTTATCGTTTTAGGTCCGTTTCTTACGTTTCTTATGTCCACGCTTTTGTATTTAGAATACGTATCAAAATGTGACATTTTTTATTTCGTTATAGCTCCGTTTTTAGCGATTTTTTCGAGTACTTCTTTGTTATTAAAAGTCCTATCATATTAATGATGTTTTCAAAATGTATTTTACTGACATAAATAGTAACTTTTATAAAAATAGTTTTATAAAAGTATTTTTATACGTTTAAGTATATAAACTCGCGTAATTCATAACTCTTTCGTTATTGATCCAAAAATTATGATTCGAATTGTTTTGGGATCCTAAAAATAAGTGTCATCTGTGAAATATAGTAAACTTTATATATTAGAAGTATTTTATAACTTGTTTTTATAAAATCTCTTTTATATCGCGTTTAATTAACGTGTAACTCGTAAACTACGTATCTTTTTCGTTATTAATCTGTTTTTCGAGTTTCTTACCTTTTTGGAATCATCATGAGACGTACTATTTTATAAAAATATAAAAAGTATACCTTATTTTTCGAACCAAAACAAAAAGTTTGGAGGTTTGTGTTAGAAACATGTTTTAAACTTAATTTTGTACTTTTTAGCTTAACCATCTTCTAACAAATCCATTACACCACTCATTATCACATGTATTACATTCCTAGGGTCCCTAAGTCCATCATTGTACAAGAAATGTCCAAGTTAACAAGATCACAAGTTTACATACTCATTTGCTTATGACATGTGTAAGTAACTTTTTATAACAACTAGTTTATACTTATACATTTTATACTTAAACCAACATTGTACAATGCTCATAATCTCATTATGACATAATATTACCAACCTCATAACATATGAAAAAGTTCATGAAACAATAATCACATGTAAAAATCCATTTTAAATGTTCAAAAGTATCCTAAATGGTAATTTTGCTATATAAACATCATATGCACATAAAATCATGAAAATGAAAAGTTAATGGCTTTTAGATAACCTTATTGTTAGGAATAAATCTTCACAAGACTTAATACTGCCAACAGTACTAAAGGAGTTAGTACTGCCAATATAAATATTAGTACTGCCAGTATTACTTAATACTGCTAGTAGAAGGAGTTAGTACTGCTGATGGTCAAAGCTGCTGAATTGAAGATAAGAATGCATGGAGATTATTTCGGGATGTTTATATTTGAATTGTAACTGATCCTAAAAGGTAGGCTGTTATCTTTGTAAAGAACTCTTTGTATTCTATAAAAGAAGATCCTAAGTTTTAGAATAGAGATACTTTTCAAGTGATAGAAATACTTAGAAACAAGTAATTTGTAATAGCTTCAAGGTTTGTAACCCCAGTACTTCAAGAGTACTCATATTATTTCAATAATATTGAAGCAGTGTGTTTTGTGTTCATTGTTTGTTTTAGTCATTACTGTTCCATTAATAAACTTCTTTAGAGTATCAAAGTGTAGATTCAGCATACACTTTGGTATACATATAAAGTCTCAATCTTTGTTATTTTGGATTCTTCCAAGGTAACAAACACTTTACTACGTAAAGAATCGATCAAGGCGTGGGATCAACAAGTGGTATCAGAGCATGTGCTTTGAGAAACTTTGATCTAGGGAAAATGGAGTTAGAAAATTCACAGAACAATGCGTTGGCAAAGCTTCCCATGCTCAAACTAGGAGAGTATGAGATGTGGGAAATCAGAATCAAGCAGTACTTTCAGATCCAAGATTATGCATTATGGGAGGTAATAGAAAATGGAAATTCGTGGGTACCTATTCCTGTTACAACACCAGAATCTGGTCCATCAACAGCATTGAAGATGACTGTGCCCTCTACTACTGAAGAAAAGATTTGCAAGAAGAATGATGTAAAAGCCAGAAGTCTTCTCCTCATGGCACTCCCCAATGAACATCAGCTTACCTTTAACCAGTATGTTGATGCTCAATCAATGTTTGTTGCTATTAAAGCTCGCTTTGGAGGAAATGATGCAACAAAGAAGACACAGAAGGCCTTACTAAAGCAACAGTATGAAAACTTTAATGCTACAAGCTCAGAATCATTGGACTCTATCTTTAACAGGCTTCAAAAGCTTGTTAGTAGATTGGCAATTCTGGGTGTAGATACTCCTCCAGAAGATCTAAATGTTAAGTTTTTGAGAAGCTTACCTTCTGAATGGGATACACATGTGGTAGTCTGGATGAACAAACCCGACTTTGATACTATGGGTTTGGATGATTTGTACAACAATTTTAAAATTGTTGAACAAAAGGTTAAGAGAACTGCTGCTGCTAACAATGATGATAAGAACTTGGCATTTCTAACCACTTCCAGTCCAAGCAGTACTAATACTATTAATACTGTTAACACTGGAGTTAGTACTGGCAACACCAAGGTTAATACTGCTAGTACTGAAACTAGTACTGCTAGTTTTAGTGATGCCACAGTTTATGCATTCTTGTCCACTCAACCTCAAGGGTCTGAATTAGTTCATGAAGATCTTGAGCAACTTCATGATGATGATTTGGAAGAAATGGATCTAAAGTGGAATATGGCACTACTAAGCATGAGGGCAAGAAAGTTCTATCAGAGAACTGGAAGGAAGATCATCATTGATGGAAGTAGTACTGCTGGATATGATAAATCAAAAGTAGAATGTTTCAACTGTCATAAAATGGGACATTTATAATCGAACCAAACTGTATGATGATGATGACCGGGACCGGATTCTTCCTTCTTGAAAGGCTGGAGAGTATTGAAAAATGACTTGAGGAGATGTCCCAGTCGTCCCTTCAGAGGGGAGGGAGAAGGATGATTCTTAAGGCTGAATTCGGCCCCTATTTATAGGCTTTTGAGTGTGTTACGGCGTAACTAATTTGTAGATTACGCCGTAACCTTACTGATGTCGACATTCCAAAATATAGGCAAAAATAGACTTTATGGCGTAACTAATTTTTTGTTACGCCATAACCAATTTTTGGTTACACCGTAGCCAGTTTTTGGTTACACCATAAACCCTTCAGCGAACTTGTAGTAAATGAAATTTTGACTTCTGATTGGTTATGGCGTAACCACAAAAGGTGTTACGCTGTAACCATTAAATAATTTCCATAAATTAGTGATCTTCATTCCATATATGTGGATCTTTATGGTTACGGCACTGATACTTGAAAAGTTAAGGAAGAAAGGGGGTTTGAATTTAAGCTAGCAAAGTTTGAAAAAAATAATCATATAAAAGACTTAGATGATTTGTTCAGCAAGTAGGTAAATGACAGAGCAAAAGGTTTAGGTAAATATGCATGTCCCTCACTATCCATTAATTCTCAACAGACCCAACAACTTTAGCTTGTCTTTTTCAGGTCTTAAGGAATTAAACACTGAGGTAATGAGTATGGTACTCTAGGATTCAAGTTTAAGCGCCAACTACTGTTTGTATAGAGAGTCAAAATAATTCTAAGGAGAATATTGATGACTCTTTAACATCAAAACCAAGACTGTTACTTGAAACTAGCTTGTTGTGTCTCAATTAAGGTAGACAAGCTGGAAGAAAAGTTTTTCATCCTGCTAATTAGTCAGTGTTAGAAGAACCCAAAAAGGCTAGAGAGGAACTAATGCATGCTCAATTAATGAAGATTTGGGTGTAAGATGAATGGGAAGCAGTTGAGTATATCCATGAAATGGTCAGTAAAAGAAAATACTATGCTTACTAGACAAGAAGTCAAGTTAAAATGTAGTTCAACCAAGTCGAAGAACGTTTAGGTATGCTGAGATTGTATAGGCACAATCTGACCTAGGGGGAAACAAAAGAAGTTGGAATGCGTCAGAATTGATCAATTAGGATGTACTTTGTTTTTAATAACCAAGCATGCTTTATTTGTGGTAACTTTTGATCACATTCAATACAATTGTCCTAATGTTACAACATATGGTTCGAAGAGCAGTTTCTTATTGAAGAATGGTCCTTAAAAACTGTCAAAAAATGCAAAGCATATTTAGTACTGTTAGGGTCTGGATTAACAATGTCAGGAATTTTTTTACTGCCTAATTTTGTTAATACTGTTAGGCCTTATATACTATCACCCCAAAACCAACAGTTTCTTGTGCTCGACCAAAGATCATTTTCAAAATCAAGCCAACGGCCCTTTTACAAGAATACAACATTAACAAAACGGTCTAATATTCAATATTAATTACTGGTAAAACAGAAACTGTTTTAAAACTGTTATAACTGATTATGGTAGCGCCAAATGTTAATACTGTCAGGGCAAGGGGATTTAATGTCTGTTAAGCCTCAGGCGCATGTTGGTTTGGAGACCTAATCCAAAACCCAATGTTGCATCACTAACCTTTTAAAAAATTAATAACATTGATTGCACGAGGTAGACAAAGTCAGTAAATGTCTTTGGTCCCCAAGATACTAACTTCATTAGTTTTTGAGTGCAGAGATTCCAACTAATTGATGAATGAAGGATTTGTAGATGTGGATGCTCAAGGAACATGATCTGGAAACTAGCTCACCTTCAGATTCACAGATTTTGATGGAGTTATGTTCACTTTTGGTGGAGGAGCAAAATGGAGGAAGAATCACTGGTTATAAGGTACTATCAAACAGTAAAAACTTGATTTTGAAGATGTTATATATTTGTCAAAGAGTTGACGTTTAACTTTTAGTGTGCTACAAAATGTGTGACAAAAAGAAACTATGTCTTTTTAATGACTCTGAATGTCTTGTTCTATCTCCATATTTTAAGTTCGCTGATGAAAATCAGATACTCCTTAAAATTCCTAGACAGTACAAAATGTACTGTTTTGATATGAAAAAAACATAGTTCCTTAAGATGGTCTTAATTGTCTAGTTGCAAAGGACGACATTCTGAGGATTCAATGTTATGGGCATAGGAGTTGGTCATGTCAATTTCAAAAATATCTTCAATAAATTGTCAAAGAAAATCTTGTAAGAGATTTACCTTTAAAAAATTGAGAATGACCAAACATGTGTCTACCTGTATTAAGCAAGCAACTTAGAGCCTTGGTAAGACCAAGGCTTTAGTCCCAATATAATCCATTGTTTATGTGCATAATGGATTGTTTGGTCTAACTTTTGTTAGTAGTTTTATGCATAAAAAGTATTGCTTGGTAGTTACTGATGATTATAGTAGATTTTCATAGGTTTTCTTTTTAAGAATAAGGATGAAAACTAGTAGATCCTTAAAAATTTATTAAAAGAGATAGAAAACATAGTGGATAAGAAGTTAAGATAATCATACAGTGATAATGGTGAAGATTTTAAAACATGTGGGGATGATGTTAGTAGAGAAAAGGTTTCAAAAGAGATACGTGTTAGCAAGGAACCTAACAAAATGGATTGTGTGAAAGAAAGTGAATAGGATCCTATTGAGGCTGTAGCCTACAATGTTAGCAGATTCTAAGTTACCTTACATTTTGGGAAGAAGTTTGTTTCTACTGCTTGTTATGTACAAAATAGGGTCTTAGTAGTCAAGCCTCATAACAAGACTCCCTATGAAATTTTAGGGTATTAAACCAGCTATAAGGCTTCACTGAAGCATTTGGATGTCAGTTACAATTTAATACCTTAGATAGTTGGGCATTGTATGATGGAAAAAGTAGATGAAGGTTTCATTTGTTGGGTATTCTTTAAGTAGCAAAGCTTTAGGGTTACTACAACTATTAGAACCAGGAAAGTACAGGCACACTTGGCATGTTGGGTTTCTAGAGAATAAACTCTATGTTAGAAGAAATGTCCCATGTCGGCTGGTTTTGATCTTGATTTCTTCTAAACCATTAATGAAAGTATGTGTCAAGATGCGTTGCAGGGACTCTTTTTCGATGTTTATGCGGTAGACAAGGAGGTTCTGAGTCCAGCAAATCCTTCAAACAAAGATCATATATTGTATTTTCATGCCAATTTGGAAGGATGGCTTCATACCTGTGATGATGCTTACAATCAATTCAGATGATGATGCACAAATAAAGATAAGATAGGGACTCATGATGATTCAATTTTAAGGATAATGGTATTGTGATCAACAGTTATAACTGCCATGTCACAAGTTAATATGGTAGTAGAGACGTTAGTACTGTGCTCCTGAAGTTCATTTTAATTTGCTACTTCCTGAAGGATTGATTGGGACCATTTTCCTTACAAACTGAAGAAATACAAGTAGAGATCAAGAAATTGAAATGTGGGAAATTTATATATTATGAGCTTTCTTCCACTCCATCATACTAGATTTCACAAAGATCTATCCATTGATCATGTGATTGGTGATGTGCAGTTTTGTTACAAACAAGAAGGATGACAACTTCTATTTATTCTGACTAGGATTTCTTGGTGCCTTTATGAAGGAAAAGACTCACCAGGACTACATGAAATGCCTTTTTGCTTGTTTCTTATCTCAAGAAGAACCAAAAAAAAATTAAAAAATGAGAGTGTCTTAAGCTCTTAGTGATCCTGCATGGGTAGAAGCATGCAAGAAGATCTCCTACAGTTCAATTGCAAATGTATGGGTTTTTGTAGACTTGCTTAAGGGTCATAGGGCTAATTGGTACTAAGGTGGTGTCTACAGAAACAAGAAAGATGAGAGGGGGATAGTCATCAGGAATAAAGCAAGACTTTTGCAAGACATACTAAGAAGGGGCATTGATTAAGCTGATGTATTTCGCTTTTTTTCACCAGTGGGCTCAGATAGAGGCTTCTATATGAATAGTTCTGGCTTTGCTTCTTATATGGGTTTTACTGTCTACCAAATGGATGTCAAAGTGCTTTTTATTGGTAAAATTTGAAGTGGAGGTGTATGTATGTCAACCTCCAGGGTTTGAAGATCCTGACCATCCTGATAAAGTTTACAAAGTTGTGAAAGCACTATTGGACTTCATTCAAGCATCAGAGCTTGGTAATATATGACAAATTGGCCAAGCTTATCTTGTTGAGCAATGGTTTTCAAGAGGACAGGATTGATCAAACTCTATTTATCTAAAAGTCAACAAGGGCATATTTTGTGCTTGTTCAAATCTATGTAGTATGACATCATTTTCTTGGATCTACCAAGAGGATGTATGAAGAATTGAGAAGGCTTATGAAGGATAAGTTTCAAGATGAGTTCTATAGGAGAACTCACTTCTTTGTGGGATTGCACGGCCCAAAGAGAAAGTCTAGGCATATTTATTAGTCAAAGATAAATATGTCATGAAATATGAAAAAAGATTCAAACTACACAGATGTGGATGTCTGCCTCACTCACAGATTTGAAAAGCCTTGGGTAAAGATGCATATGCCTGATGTTGTTGTAGAAACTGTCTTTTATGATCATGATTGGATCTTTGATGTATCTTACCGCATCTAGACTGATATTATGGTTTGTAGTTGTGCATGTGCAAGGTTTCAGGTTTTCCCCAAAAAATTCCCATCTCTTAGCTTCAAAAGAATTTTTAGAACCTCAAAGGAACAAACCATTTAGGTCTTTGGTATCTCTAAGGATTCTCCCTTGGTGTTAGTTGCTTTATGTTAGTGACTATGTGGAGTACATTTGATAGTAAGTCAACCACTGGAGGTTGTCAATTTTGTAATAGGTTGATTTCTGGGACAATGCAAGAAAAACTGTGGTTGCCACTTCTACAAATGTAAGTGTTATGTGTCTGCTGCAAGTTTGCTGGGACAAGTTCTCTTGGAGTTCCAAATATTGCTTGATTATGGGTGTACAGATTTTAAGAACACTGTGATTTACATAGACAATACTAGTACTATCTGTATAATAGAAAATCCTGTTACAACACTTCTGAAAAGAAAAACATATAGAGATTAGATCTTTATAAGAGATTGCAATACTAAAAAGTTTATTCAAATGGCTAAAATTGACACTCAACTTAATGTAGCTGATCTTCTTACAAAAGGTTTTGATGCTGGTAGATTTCAATACTTGGTCTTAAGTATTGGAATGCTCAATCCCTAGCCCTAATCTTTGTTTGTTTTCGTAAAGTTTGTTAAATGTTAGTACTGTTAAGTTTTTGTAATTATTACTGATAGTTCTTATTTAGTTACTGTTCAGTTATAGTTAAAAACTATTTGTTATTAAAACTGTTATTACTTATAGTTAGTACTGCTAGTTCTTTTATGTTATTTTTGTTATTCTGTGAATACCACATTAATATGTTTAAAACAGTGAGAAGGTTTGAATTATGTTTTTCTTGGTTTTAGCTAACTTTTTCGGATAACATGAGTGTACAAATTGGTTACTCCATAAATGTTTTATTTGAGGGGGGAGGGAATCTTCTGGTTGTTCTTAAAGTGTTGGTTGTTACACCGCAAACAAATGGTCATCAATTCACCATGTCTAATAGAATCAGATAGTGTCTAGTCCAGAGCAACGGGCTACTGGTAAGACTTCCCAAATCGTTTAATAGTGGATAGTTTATCAAATACTATATGGTCCTCAAGGCACATGTTTTCACATATAAAGCATTGCTAGTCCCGAGCAGAACGGCTTATGGTAAGACTCTCAAATCCGTTTAAGTTGGTAAGTGTACTCAAACTTATAATGGTTATCAGTGCACATGTTTTTTAATGATGCAATGGCATAGTCCAAAGCTTACGGTGATTGGTAATGGAACCTTATCAAAATCCCGTTTATGGTGGTTGTTTTGCCAAAAACTCACTTTGTGTGAATTTGTTGTGCTAAAACAAAAGAGATAATTGGTGAGCTCAAAAAAAGAAAGAGAGTGTGTGAAAAAATAGCAGAGTGAAAGTGAGCCAAAGTATTGAGAGATGAAAAGTGAGCCTAAAAACAGAAAGAGAGATTGTGTGAAGTTATTCTTTCTTTGTTTACAAACCTCTGATGTTTGGTTACTGCTTATGGGAAGGAGAAGTTAAGACTGATAGGCATTTTTTAGTATGCTAGGCCAAACTTATACTGCTGGATGACCGTTTAGTAATGTTTGGGCTCCTAACAGATTTTTTCATTATTAATGAGCCGTTGAGATATTTCGCAAATACCTATTAGATCAGGGTTTGTACATTAGACTTTCGCTGCATTACTATATTTCATGTAATTTATTCACGAACTTCAAATTGCTTATATTGGTCAACTAATACTCTCTATGTTTTCTCTATTAAATTTTCAATTAAACTTCTCATCACTCATACTAACACATTACACGATCCATCCACTTATTACTACAATTTTCATCATGGCAAGCTTGGATCTTTTGTGACAAACACAATTGGTAGGTATTAGAAAAAATCTTGCGGGAGTGCCAGGAGTTTCATCGCAGATCATGATTTCATCACTCGAAGTACATATGGATATGCACTTACTAAGAAGCCAGAGAGTATGTATCCCTTTATTAAAACGCAATTTTGGCGGTTGCTGAGGCTTTGAATGCTTGATAATGGCGACGGTCAAGATTAATGTACTATTGTCGGACACTCATTTCAATCACTGAGGTTCTTTACGGCGACATCTAAGTCTCAGATGATCAACGCATGGATTACCTCTCTTCAACTACAAAGATTTTTGCGTAATTGGGGTTATGGGCTATACTACTGATCAGTTAATTATAACTTTCAAAAAGGTGGTTTTCTCCTCAATGGAGGTTTCTTATATAAATATTCTATTGCTTAGCCAAAGACCTGTTCGGGAGCGTTTAGTAGTAATATGCAGATGCTGTTATTTGTTTAGCCACCAATAGGAAGTTTAATTTTTTTTGGATGATGTTTTGAACCACGGTGTATAACATTCTTGTCCCCATAAGTTCTTTGGATGTACTACGGTTTTTAAACTAGTAGACATGAGAGATACAAGCTTCAACAAACACAAGATTTTATTTGTTCCATCTCTAACAATGAAGGTTTTTAGCATATGAAGAGATCACCAAGGGTTTTTAGGCCGTGTATGTGGCTCTATTTCACACTAGTTTGATGATATGAACCCTCACCTTCCCTTCTAGAATCAAAACCATTCACCTCTACCCTTCAACTTCACTTCACTCAACCATCTCTACTCAACATCACTACTTCAACCCACCAACTACTCACACCCTCAACCTTACACAATTTACCAACACACTGGTAAGAATACAATCTTCCTCCACACCATTGACTACCTTTCATGTTGTTCATCACATGGAAGTGATGAGGGTCAGTTTGAAACTTAAAGGAATTGATGAATTTAGTTACCATCTTTTGTAGGATTGGAGTTTTAGTGCGCGATTGTTGAAGAAAAGAAAACCTACAGCTTCTGTTATCATACCAGCTTATTCTCGGGTCAAGAGATAGGTGTCTCGATACAAGATTGGGAATGCAAGGAACATATAGGTTGTTATTTAGATGATGAAGCCTTCTTGAGATGATTCTTCCAACAGCGGGAGGGACAGATTTATGATGAAGAGGTTCAAGAAAAAGAAGTACTGATATGAGTTATTTATTCAAGGAAAGTGACTCCAATGAAAGTCATTCAAGATCAATGAGTGGCAGTGGGGGAGAGAAAGCAAGTGATGAAGTTAGTACTGCTTGTTTGAAAGGAAAGGTTGTTAGTAAAGAGTCCAACATTTAAGTATTGCTGAAGGTAAACCTTAGTTCTGCTGGAGGAATGTTAAATATCTCAGGAAGATGTGCTGAGAAGAAGATCAAGAAAAGTTAACAGGAAAAGCATTTTGAAAGTGGAAGCGCTTAAGAAGAGTCTAGAAAAGGATCTTGTAACAAGACAGTTAAGTTATGTTGAAAGCAATTAGATTGAAGAGAAATGAATGAGGACAAGAGTCAAATTGCTCGAGATGAGGAGATTTGCTAGGACAGGGGTATGAAGAGAAAGGAAAGAGCTATGGATAGGTGAGTGGGTAGCTAAGGATCTACAAAGAATTTGACTGGAATGATCCTCAGTTATTAGTATATTCTCTTTAACAATGAAGCATACCCAATTGCAAGCTAGAAGGAATATGATCAAATATTTGAAGAACCAAGGAAATTACATGATTCAGTGACTTCACGGGAATGTACTTACAATGAACATCAGGCCAATCTTTGAAAGATTAGGTTTTTTAATCAGAATACTTAAGACCTTCTAAATGGATGCAGAGCAATGGACAGTAAAAGCAAAAGTCTCCTGAAAAAGAAAGGTCTACTGAAAAGATTGTGGAAGAAGAGGTTGTTACACAAGAGGAAAGGGAAGAAGTTGTTAAAGAACCTGGAGCAAAGAGAAAGAACGTCCATTCCTAGAAAAAGAAATGGAAGAGACAAAGTGAGGAAGATTAGAGGAGAGAGAACTCAAAGAATTTTTAGACATCTAGCCAAGCGAAGAAGGTTCCTATAGAAGTTGGAATCATATACTACAAAAGTTCCACATTGTGGATTGGACGAATGTGTTTTGACAGAGATCCGTCATAGTTACTATAAAGTATCTCCAGTAGGTGGAAGGATAGTTCAAAAGAATTATAAGGTACTGAGTGAAATGCTTGAAGATTTTGATAGATTGGATGTAGAAGAATTATACAGGTTGGTCAAGAATAGGTATAGTGCTTCAAGTCCAGAAGGTTTTGATCTGATGCTTTGGGGAGATCTACATACTTTGTTTGAGCCTGATAAGGATGATGAGATTTGGAGAGATCAACATGAATACAATCTTTTAAGCTGGAGATTATGTGATTTCTGTGGTATCCATATTTTGTTGATGGACAATGGATTGGCAATTCATATGTTGACTGAAAAAGAAGTATCCCTTAAGCCAAGAGATGTTGACAAAGATGTTAAGTAGAAAATTAGAGGTAGATCATGAGAGTTCTCGGGCATTTGAACTCCTCAGATTCATAAGATCTTAAGTGCAGAAGTGACATAATTGTTTGAAAGAATCATCAACAGAAGAAGAAGACTAGAAGATTTTATTCAGAAGAAAAACTTGATGAATTTGTAAGGCACAATCACATGTTAGGGGGAGGATGTTAGAAATAATCTTATGGACTTCATTACGGCAACAGATACTAAAGGAGTTAACGTTATGTTACTGCCTAGTACAAAATTAGATTCGCCACAGGTTACTTAATACTGCTTATGTAGAAGGAGTTATGTATGCTAAATGGTCAAAGTGATAAAACAGAAGCTAGAAAGCTGGAGAGTATTTCGGATATTTAGTTTTTGAATTGTAACTGACACCTAAATGATAGGCTGATATATTTGTAAAGGGCTCCTTGTATTTCTATAAAAGGAGATCCCAAGTGTAGTGTAAGACAGAACTTTTAGAGAAGATAAAATATTTTAGAGAAAAATTGTAATAGATTCAGTTTCGTACCCAGTACTTCAAGTGTGACTCGTATAAATTTAATATATTGAAGCCAGTGAGTTTTGTGTCATTGTTTGTTTGATGATCATTATTACTGTTTCATTAATAAATTCGTGTAGAGTATCAAAGTGTAGATCCAGCATAACACTTTGGTATACATAACAAATCTAATATTGTTATTTGGATTTCTTCAGGTAACAACTCTTTATATATCATAAAGTATGTCTCGACGCCTGGGCATCAAAAGAACTATAACGTAAACAAGCTTTCCATTATCAACAAATGAGCAATTTTGAAAACACTTATGCTAGTAGATTTGAGATTAAGATAAAATATACTTCAAAACTTATCAAAGCAAAATTTAAGCTTATGAAAACTACTATTTTAGACTAATTAAAACTTATGAAAACTAAATTAAGTGCCAAAAACTGAATTAAACTTCAAATGACCCATTTTTACAACACTTGACCTAAACACCCCTTAAATAAGTAATCTAATCTAAAGGCTAAAACAGACTTCAATAAGCTATAAAATGATGAAACAGATTAATATTAATGCATATTAATGTTAATTAAGCAAAAACCTAAGGGAAATAAGCACTAAAAATTAGCAAATCTATATAAGCAGTTTTAACTTAAATTTAACAGCATTAACTAGAAACTTGAATTAAACTATTTCTAAGCTAAAAATAAGCTAAAACTAAGCAAACTAAGCATGTTTAATTAATAATAAGCAAATAATAAGCACTGAATAAGCAAATGAACAGTAAATAAGCTAAAATTATTGTGACAACCATGACTTGAGCATGTTAGTCAAACCGTTAGTGTTGACTTATGTGTATGTTGCAATGTATGGTTTATGTGATTATATGTGTTTATGAGGTATTGGTAATCAATCTATTGAGTGTGATCATCTCGATGAGATTAGAATGATGGGAAAATTTGTTTAGTTCATTTCGTTCATTTTTAATGACAAAGAAATGATTGTTGATAATTGAGCGTTTGCAAGTTAATTGTGTAAGTAAATATATACGTATACGTATTTTGATGTTGTTATATCTAACGGTAGGTTTAACGTTTAAGTGTTAGATTAAGAAAATAGAAAAATTCTATTTTTAGAAAGTTAGGTTGGAAATGAAAAGTTATTTTTAGAAATGTAGTAAACTGCGTTTATGCAAAAAGGTATAGTCAAATTAATTAATGTTTTTATAAAAACCTTATGGTTCTTAATTATAATATTATATTATTAAAATAATAAAAAAATAAAAAAAAAGAATAAAGGCTATTCGGCCGAGTATAAAGAAGAAAATAAAAAAAAAAGAAAAAAAATCCTAATCTTAATCTAAAACCTAATTATAATCAAACTAAAACATCTAGGGAACTTATAAATACAAAGATTAAAATCACGAACCTTCATCCTTCAATCTTGGTTCGAAAGGACCATAGAAACAAAAAGAGAGAGAGTGATTTTTTTTGGTTTAATTCTTAAGGTCAAGAAGCTCTCCGATTTGTTAATATAGGTCGTTTTAATTCTAGTAACTTACTTATGATGGAATTAGGTTATTAAATTTAGTTTTTATAATTAGGGTTTGTAAATATCCAGAAAGTTTTGTTTAATCAGGGGCTCGGCAAGATGAGATATTTTGTATTATAATAATGTTAGTTTAAGCATTAGATTAATTAAATTGGTGATACGAACATGTATTAGGGCTTAGATCACCCGAACTAGTTATAAAATTTACTGCAGAAAGTTAGGCAGTTTTGTAACGAGCATAACGCGGTCATAAAAGATCAAATAAATAATTTACTACTAAGGGAGATACATCTGAGAGTCTACTTTCTAGAATCCCGGCCCTCATAAGTTTTTATGGTCGAAGTTGAATCAAATGGTCATTACCAAATATTAGTGTATAAAACAGTGGCGAATTTTCAGTTTTGTTTTGATTTTTCTAAATACTTAGGGCACTGGTTAGAGGCTCAAGTCACGTGGTAGGTAGTTCAATATTGTGTGAGGACACTCATGAATTTTGGCTAAGTCATAGTGGGGTTAAGTTGGGTTAATTAATGCCATACTTGAGAAGGTTGTTTTTGGACGATTTTAACTACACTGGGGATTATTGAATTCCTAAGGGGTATTTATAAAGGGAAGTGACTTCGGGGGAGTTATGAGAGGTTCCATAGGAATATATGTTAGTTGCATTGTATTGAATTTGGTTTGTTATGGGAATGTTTTTTCCTTTCTTGTGTATAAGTCGGTGCGTTTAGGGCGGCATAGTAGAGTAAAATTTTTTAAACCAGTAAGTTTAAGGTATAGCATTTAAGTATAATGAATATGTAAGAATTGGTTAAAGGTTTAAATGATCGATAGGCTATGATAGATAGCTTGGCATCCGATAATAGTTGAGGTTACAGCTTTTTGGTTGATGCTAATTGATGGTAGATAATTATGTGGTTGTATTGCTTAGATTGTTCGTGAGAATTTTGTAAAGTTTTGATTGGATCTTTTTGGAGCTACGAATATGGTGAGTTTCATAGCCCCTTTTCTTATGTTTTATTGGGTGAAATATGCTATGTGTTAACTGTTTTTAGTGCTGAATGCCTAATTGATGGTAGCTTATTGTGTGTTTAAAATTGTTTAGATTGTTCATGAGGTATTTGTGAAGTTTTGTTGGATCCTTTTTGGAAGCTAAGCATCAGGTGAGTTTCATAGTCCCACTTTTAATGTTTTTACACTGGGATGGAAGTGATGCAAAGATGTTTTGAATGTGTTTAATCGCTGCGATTATTTGGTTTTACTTGAGGCATAAACGTTTATGTGGTTATTATATGTGGTATGCTTAATGTTGTTATGATTTCTGTGTGATTCCGGTTGGAGGGTAGTGACTCTACTCATTCCAAATCTAACTGGAGGGTTGAAATAATACTCCATTATGTGTGATTCCGATCGGAGGGTAATGGATTACCCCAGGTTTGTTATGTGGATCGTGGGCACGTTCCGTCCCGTTATGATTGATTGTGAATGGTTTGATAGCCTATGTGATAACTAGCTTAAATTGTTCTGCCATGATATGTTATGATAATCGTAGTAAAATTGTTTTATTTAAAGACTGTTTTGGTGTCTTAAACCTATGACTTTCACCAACCATTGTGTTGACGTTTTTAAGCATCATTTTCAGGTGAGCATCATGAGGTTAGGAGAAGTGGCTAGAGAGAGACTGCTAGGGTTGCATGGGAGTTCGCTCCTGAATTTGTTATGTGTTTGCATGAATCTTTGTTGAATGCTTTGGTTTTATTAGGATCGTGGATTTATTATTCTTGTGTTGGTGAGACCCCTTTTCATTAATACAAGATGTTGTTTTTGGTTTTGATATTGTCATGACACATTATGTCTATTGGCTTAGTTATGCATTTAAGTACTTCTCTATTGTCGACACCATTGTGTTGTGATGATATCTATGACGTTACGCCCCGTGTTTCCGCCTTGGCGGGGTGTGACAATACCAACTTTAATAAACGAGAACAAAATTCGTTTATTGATTGACACACTATTATTATGAGAATGACTTCTTCCAAGATGTGATTTGGATAAGGAGTATTGACGTATTTTAATCGACACGTTCCTTATGGTATCTTCAATAAAGTACCTTATACTATATATATATAAGTTCAGTTTTCTTTATTATTTCGAGATCTGTGTCCTGATATAGTCTATGTTGTGTGATCTATTATAGTATGTCTCCTCCTATTCGTAGAAAATATCGTGCTTCAGTGGCTTTTGCAACTGGGTGTAAGAGGATTAACAAAAGTAGACGGTGTAACCGCAAGATTCGAGTTCCCATTGCTATGTGGCCTTGTAAAGTTGAAGAAAAGATGACGTTGAAGGAGGTTGACGGAAAAACAATCTAAGAGTTTGAAACGAAGATAATTACCAAGGATGGCACTATCACCAGAGTTCCGGGAACATTTCAACGGTACGAAACGTCAGAAGAAGAGTCAGTGGAACGACCAAGGAAACGCGACCTGTATGAATTTGTGGATCATCCACAACTTCAGCAAAGGAGTCACAGGAATGAGTTTGCACCACGTCGACTATCCTAGCCGGATGGTAACATGAATGGATAGTTATTAGAGGACGAGGATGAAGTTGAAAGGAATGAAGTGGATTCAAACCTTGAGTCTACTGCAAGTAGCAAGCCTGTGTGGGAGAAGACCACTAAAGATGATCATGACCGGGCGTCTTATCATTGTCCATGGTGTTCTAAGTAGTTGTTATGTTTTAGCTTGCTTTGTTTTCTTTTGGCGTTTGGAGCCATGTTAGGAATGTTATTTTTGATGTTGGATTTTAAGTATTAATAATAAAAGTGATTATTAGGATTATTCTTTGTGTTATTTGTCGGGTTTATTTGTTTCAAGGTGCTATGTGGTGTATTTAATTGTATGAAGTGTCTTCATAGGAGGGAGTACAACTGTGAAAGGGGGCATCTATAATTATGGTGGCCAACATAATTATACATGCGCCACAACACAGGTGGACTTGCAAGTATGATTACATGGATTATTGTTGGTGTGTAGTATGTATGCATATGGTTATTGATTGTATGATGAGATCCTGATCCGTATTATATCGTCTAATGAATATAATTTTTATATCTTATAGAAAATGGCTCCAAACCGACGAAGTGGTCCTAGCAGTAGCAACAACAACGAGAACCCCGACGTTGCTACTGTCATCGCGCAACAACTACAAGCCATCATCACTCAAGTAGCTAACAATACGAATAATGCTAATAATGGTAATAATGGTGGTGGAAATGGAAATGATGGGAACAACGGATGTTCTTTTAAGACATTCTAATCTTGCAATCCCAAGGAGTACGATGGGAAAGGTGGTGCAATAGCGCTTACTCGTTGCCCGACCCCCCCTCCCCCCACCCCCCCCCACCCCCCCCCCCCCCGCCCCCCCCCCCCCCAGCACCCCCCCCCCCCCCCCCCCCCCCCCCCCCCCACCCCCCCCCCAACACCCCTCCCCCCCCCCCCCCCCCCAAAATGTAATTGATAACAGTGGGTGTGCCGAGATCCAAAAAGTAAGATATACTACTAGCTCGCTAGTAAATAAGGCCTTGACTTAGTGGAATACCCAATGTCAAGCAAGAGGACGTGTGGCTGCAATGGCTATATCATGGAACGATTTTAAATGCCATTAATGGTTGAAGATTTGCCCAAAGTAATGAAATGGCAAAGTTGGTGAATGAGTTCTGGAATCACAAGTTGGTAGGAGATAATCATGTGCTTAACAGATAGATTTCTTGAGTTGGCCTAGGTTGGTCCCACATTTCAGTTTACTCCTGGTTAAACTGTATTAGAGGTACATTACTGGACTGGCTCCTGAGATTAGAGGAATGCTTCGGGCAACCCAACCAACTACCATTCTGACTGCAATATTAAGGGCTGGAATACTTACTGATGAAGCAGTCAGCTGTGGTACTTTGACAAAGGGTAGTGATAAGAGAAAGGGAGTGGAGGAGCCTAGTAAGACTTGAGGATTTTGGAAAGACAACAAGAAGGAAAAGACGGGAACTGGATTTGTGGTGACAGCCCCTACTAGAAATGAGACTGTTAGATATTATCCAAGGTGTTCCAAGTGCTATACTAACCACCCAGAAAACAGAATGTGCAGATTATGCTTTAACTGTCAGAAACTGATTCATTTCGCCTAAGGATTGTCGGGCTCAAATAGACAATCGGCTACAGTGAATGCTGTTAAGAATGAATAACATCGAGAGTGTGCCATGAGTGTGGTAGTCCAGATCATTTCCGTAATACCTGTCCCAAGTTAAATAGAGCGCCTGGACAAACTGGAAATCAATTGGCTATAGAGGGCAGTCAAAACAATAGGAGCAATAGAAA
Organism: Tanacetum coccineum; assembly: GCA_026074375.1. Classification (NCBI taxonomy): domain Eukaryota; kingdom Viridiplantae; phylum Streptophyta; class Magnoliopsida; order Asterales; family Asteraceae; genus Tanacetum; species Tanacetum coccineum. Next base: position 18,365 of record BQNB010008482.1, read on the forward strand.
CTAAATTAGAGGAAGAGCTTACAACATGAATGTAAATGCAATGGAGGCGGTCCAGGATCCTAATGTTGTAACGGGTACGTTCTCTCTGAATGATCACTTTGTTACCGTATTATTGTTGGAGTCGATTTTAGTTAGTATCTACTAAATTGAGCCTTACTTAAGTGAACCTAGTATTGTGATCCTGTTCGTGATAGAAGTAGCTGATGGTAAGAAAGTGGAAGTAGATAGAGTTATCCGTGACTGCAAACTAGAACTAGGAAGTTCTCTGTTTAGCATAAACTTAATACCTTTAGGTCATGGAAGTTTCGATGTGATTATAGGAATGGACTGGTTGTCCCAGCATAAGGCTGTAATCGTATGTCATGATAAAGTAGTAGAAATACCAGTGGAGGATGGTAGGATCCTTAGGGTACATGGAGAACGGGCGGTAGGAATCACCAAAGCGTTGAAGAGTGCAAAGGAGGATGAACCAAAGTTGAACGACATTCCTGTAGTACGCGAGTTTGAGGACGTGTTTCCAGAAGACTTGTCAGGATTGCCTCCACAACGACAAGTGGAGTTTCGCATAGATCTAGTTCCTGGAGCGACGCCAATTGCGAAGTCTCCATATCGTTTAGCACCTTCAGAGATGCAAGAATTGTCTGGGCAGCTGCAAGAGTTGCAAGACAAGGGTTTCATACGACCTAGTCATTCTCCATGGGGAGCGCCAGTATTATTTGTCAAGAAGAAGGATGGTTCGCTTCGTATGTGTATCGATTATAGAGAACTAAACAAGTTGACGGTTAAGAATCGATATCCAAGTTTAGATGTAAAAGACGACGATGCCATAACCATGCTTGTGACGATGAAGCTTTAGCCATTAAGCAAATTATATTGGGAGTAGATGTGTCTTGAAGAGTGATGGAGTAAAGATCTGTGCCACGAAAACCTGTGAGAAGATCATTTCCCTTCAAATCACGAATATAACATGTAGACTTCCGAAAAGCAACTTCCAAATCCGAATAACGGAATTGACCAATAGAGAATAAATTGTGATTCAGCCCTTCGACGTAATAAACCCTTTTGATAGTTACATTCCCTTGAACCAGATCTCCATAACCAAGAATGGGTGCAATTTGATCATTTCCAAACTTCACCGTACCCAGAAATTTCTCCACAAAGCTACTTAGAAGCTTGAGATTTCTCGTCATGTGCTTTGAGCACCCAGAGTCGATGATGAATAGAATTATCTCTACGAGCTGCAAAAGAATTAGAAGACGATGGAGTATTTGATATAATGGATATCCTAAGAGTCGTAGGTTCTGAAATAGTAGTAGTTCTAGACTTAATTCCTAGAGGCATACTAACATTTGGTTTAACATTCACTGTACTAGTCTTAGGTTTCCATTTATATCCCGGTGGTGTGATCTTAGAGTACCACCATTTACATGTCTTACTAATCTGCTCATATTGCTTCCTAATTTTGCTTCTAGGTTTTTGGTTAGTGGATTCTGCATCAACTGTTCTCTTAAGGGGTGTTGCAGCAGATTGGTTCACAGTTCGTTTGGGTTCACTAGTACTAATAGGCACAACCATAGGCATTTTAGTCCTAGAATTCACGCCATTAATATAATGAAGAACACACATATCATGATTGTCATTCAACACACATTTTCCACAAGTAACACAAACAAAGTTTACATTCGAGGTCTTAGTATTCAAACTGTCATTGCATGCAGTTACCGATGTTTTAATATTATAAAACTCAAAATTCCTACGGTGGTCTTCTATTTGTTGTTTCTTCCATTCACTATTTTTATGCATGACTCTATCTTCCAATCGATTGCTCTTAAGCTGTGGTCTGCTAACACTAGTAGTGGAAATTACTCCTGTAGAGAAAGACACGCATTTGTTAGTTTTCCTAATGTCTTGAGACTACTGTAGTGTTCTAGTTTGATTAGGCTTTGTGTGCACTTTATACGTTCCCGGAGCAATCACATTTGTGTTCTTTAAAATTGACTTCACATTCTGAGGCAAAATCTGTGCAGTGACTGGATTTGAAAAATCATTGGACACATTATTTGTGGTAACTGACTTTGACTTTGAAAAATCTATATTTGCAAGAGAATCTGAAAAAGTAGCCGGTTTACCTAAAACTGATTGTCTTTGACTTTTAAAAGCATTTCGGTTGTCGAATAACCAATGGTTTTTCAAACTTAATTTCCACAGATTTTCCTTTCAACTTTTCAATAAGTTTCTTCAACTCACTTATTGCAATGCCTTTGTCTTGTAATTGAGCTTTCAAGTCTTGAATTTCAAATTATTGTTCACGTTCTTTCAGAAATACTTTTGATTGATTTTCTTTGAAAGCTTTTTCATTTTTTATCTGTTCTTGACATTGCTGAAAAGCAAGTTCAAGATCGATAGCATGTTGTTGAAGTGCTTCAAAACTCTTTGACGTTGTATTACTTTTTGAAAGCTCTTTTTTCAAGACGTTCACATTTGACAACTTGGTCCACATAATCACATTGTAAGTCAATAAATTCATCAAGGGTTGTATATACACCAAGTATAGCATTCATGTGATCAGCATAATAGTATTCCCTGGAAATTCGATCGATTTCGTTCAAAAACTGTGTTTTTTGAGTTTCCAGTTGAGATTTGAGAGAGTCTACTTCATGTTCAAGAGAATTAAAGTATCTCAAATCACCAACCATTTCCTCTTTCAAACACAAGTGAAATTTTTCTAAATCAGCATTGATTTTTTAAATTTGGGGATACAAATTTCCTTCGATTGTATTTGAATGAATGGATCTACGTGAAAAAAATATGTTCTTTTAGCTATTGTTTGTTTGCAACGTTCCACTCCATCAAAAATCGTGTCAACACTACTTTTAATTTTGAAAAGTTCTTTAGAGCTTTTACACTTTTGATCCCACGGAATGGATTCATCCATCCATTTTTCTAACAAAGTTGTTTGTTTATTAAAAGACTCTTTTGAATTTTCATTCTTGACAGGTGTATGACTCATTTTTGACCTTTTTGAAAAATATCTCTATTCAGATCGACTTTTCACGTTGTGGAACGAACAAATCATAAATATTATTCAAGTTTTTATAATCAAAAGGTTTGATTAAATCACTTAATTTTGATCGAATTTCTTAGGCATGACGAATCGTTTCGTCAGATTCAGGGGCTAACATTAAAGCAAGATTATCATTATAGCAACCTATATCATACAGATGGGGATTCGCTCTTTGAGTTTTCTTGAGGTACTCAAGTTTAACAAAACTCGTTTTACAATAACGATTAAGCATATTCATTGTTTGAACTGATTGACCGGTTTTATATACAATATCATCTAAAACCTTGACTTTGTTTTATAAAGTAATGAATTTTTTAATTTCTTTGTCTTCACGAGTTTTGTAAAAGTTATTCTAAGCCTATTTTTCTTGTGACATTATGGAGATGGTTTTTTAATGTGCAAAAATCTCTTTTTTCGTTTCTGAAATCGTTTGATTTAAATCATTTATCTTTCGAGTATATTCATTAAATGACTTTTGAGATTCCATTTTGTATGACACCAAATCACCTTTAGCTTTTGCATAATCAATTTCCACCTTTGACGCATAATTCACATCATGATACCTATCAAGTTTAACTTGGAACTTCTTAAGGTCTTTGAACATCAACTGATTAGTCTTTGACTGTTCATTGTTTGCTTCTTTGAAATGGTTATTTGATGATTCTAAACTTTTATATTTGGTTTTTAAATCCTTAGTTTTACCTTTTAATTTATCAACTAAAGTCTTGTTTGATGATTCCAAAAGCTTATTACAATTTTTGTTGTCATCAATTTCACATTTTAGTTTATCAATTAAAGAAGCAAGCAAATCACGTTCTCTAGCAAGATCATCATCATCCTGGTCAACCGTTTCTTCGTTAGTACTCATATTCAATGAATCAATAGTGATGTTAGTATCACCTTGTTCCTCTAAATATATGTCATTAACAGATTCAGGTTGCTCAGGATGTTCTCTGTCATTAGCAAACACATTATAGTTATCATTATCATTTTGTACCTTTTTGCAACGGCTTAGTATCAAAGATGGGTCCAGAATTGTCAGCAACATCTGGAGTAACTTCTTGAATCTGTGCCATGTGCATATAATGTGCTTCTAATTCCTGATCATCAAGTTCATCATCAGTGTCATACCGTTAGCCTCAAAATATTGAGTCGAACTGGAAGTTCGTTCATTATGTATTTAAGTCTCGGTCAATCAATTAGTTAATGTGCTCATCCTTTGCCGTTTTGGTTTCCTGACTCTCTTGCTAACATGCCATAATTCCTTTGCAATTATAACACTGAATCCAAACTGCTAGACACATGTGTACCTACATTCTCCCTAGCCCCAGTGTTAGCCTTATTTTCTATAAGTCAAACAAGAATGTTTACGGTCGTCTTTGTTTAGCTTAAGTCTTGTAATGTAATAGGCTAGTCGGGATTAACGGGCTTGGACGTTAAGCTAATATTGTCCGTGTTATGGGCTCAAAGCCCAAGATAAGCCAAGCCCGACCCAAGTAGTAAGCCCATACGCCATCTAGTAGGCTAAGGGTATAAATAGGACCATCTCCACACATGGAGAGGGTGTTGGTTACACTTGCTTCCTTGTATGTGTGTGTAATCATCCACTACTCCTCTCTTTCTCTCTAATATAATTTTCCAACTTTCCTTTCTTTCTTTTCTTGCTTATTCCATTTGGCTTATTATTGTGTTGATTATTGTTGTGAAGTGATTAATATTTGGGATAACAATTGGTATCATGAGCCACAGGTATATTTAGTGATTATGTTTATGCTTATTTTCGAGCTTATTTCTAGCTTAGTTTTTTTACCTCATTCGTTTACAATTTTTGAAATAACTTGAAAAGGTTGAATCTTTTTCAATTTTAAAACGTTTTCTTTATCTGTTATTAACTACTTTTCATAAACATCAAATGTTTATTGTTTTTTTTCTCCTTTTTCGTGTGTGCTTTTCTAAGCTGATTTGGGCTTATATGGGCTTATATGGGTTTTTTGTTTTTGTTTTGATGAACAGTAGCAGATTACGTTTTTTTAGTGCACAACTTCTTCTAAAGTTGTTTTTTTGTTTTTGTCTTGCGTTTTTTTCTCTTAACACCATCAACAGCTTTTCGAAGCTTATTAAGGCTTATTAGTTCGTGGCTTATTTAGTATTTTAGCTTTTTGGTTGCATTTTTTGTAGCTTATTCAGGTTAGAGTTTCGTGGCTTATTTTCTGTTTAAAATTGCTTTTTACAGCTTATTCGTGTAGCTTCTTTGGAGCTTATAGGCCACGGCTTATCTTTCAAGTTCTAGGTTTTTGCTTATTTTTCTTAACAAGGTCTAATCTTTTTTGCATAAGAAACCATAACCAGTTTATTTGTCACATGTTTTGTAGCTTATTCGTTGCTTTTACAGCTTAGTTAAGCTTATCCGGTGTCTTGGTCAACGTAGATTATTCTAAGGTTTTTGCTTATTTAAAAAAAGAAGCTTATTTGTCAAGCCAAGGAACTCTAGGCAGCGGTTTGTAGTTGCTTGACACAAGGACGTACCTTAATTTGTTTGTTAATCGTTTACTAGTAAGAAAACAAAAACTAGTACAGTAGCGGTTTGATATATGGTCCCCAAACTAGTACATGTAGCGGTTTGGTTAAAGTCATAGCGGTTTGTCTTACAGGTGTAGCGGTTTACTACTTTTCAAGGTATACCTAAATGTTGCTCTGCCAAATCGAAAACTTGCCAGCGGTTTGGTGTTAAGGTTAGCAGCGGTTTGCTAATTTTCATTAGGCAGCGGTTTGTTCGAGCTTAACGGTGGTTTGTTCATCATCATTCAAGTAGCGGTTTGGTTTACAAACGACGCTGACAAACAAATTTCGGGTTTTTCGGTTTTGAGTTTCGTCGTTCGCGGGTCTTAAAACGTATATCATTAGAATCGCGGTCCTTCGTAGATCATCGTAGTACATTTATTTTTGTATAACCATCACTAATCGAGACTAAAACGAAGAAAGAAATAAAAAAACCTAAACGTCCTATATAAACGAAGAAGATGAGATGATACAGTGCATGTTTAATTTTTTATTATGATTTAAAATTTTAAATTTTCATTTCTAACCTTTACTTTTCAAAAGGTGTTACATTTAGCCCTTAGTTAATATATTATATTACTATTAGCCCTTAGGTTTTAAAAGAATTTTAATTTTAACTTTTTTCTTTCAATTAATTTACTTCTAGTCTTTAGGTTTATAACTTGTTCAATATTAGCCTTTATTTTTCAAATACTTTCATTTTCATTTTTTATTTTTTATTTTTTCAATAGTTTTATTTAGTTAACTTTAGTTTTAGTTAATTACATCGTTAGTCCATATCTTAAGTTTTTCTAATAATCGTTAATTAAGTTCAAGTACTTTAACGTCAATAACGATTTAAACAACAATCCACAACAAATCACTTTATCTACTTAAGATTCGTAATTCATTTCACAAAAAATCATATAAAATGGAAACGAAAGATACGATCTCTTCGTGTTTCGGAACAAAAGACGTAAAAGCTATTAAATATAAAATGTTAAAATCAAAAGAGAGATGCATGGCATATTTTCGTTCTCTTCATTCACACCTTCGGGTTCTTTCTAAAGACGACTTAAAAGGCACTCATACCGAACATGGATTTAAACGGGCATTTATATCCCTCTTTGGTCAAGATAATGATACTTTTACAAGTACGATGCTTCTCAACGTCGATCAACTACAAAAGCAACTTGACAAAGACGAATTTCAAGAAGAAGGATCCATGGCAGCCTTTTGGGTGATTAAAAGACAACTTCAGATGTTCATCGATTCACAGTTTAGTTTGGATTATGACAGTCAAATGACCGACAAGTATTTTGCTGAATACACTGGAATTGAAGTTAAACAGTTCAGAGAAACACTACTCCAACACATGGGTAATGTTAAGAAGTCTGTTGCTGAAAGAACACGTCACAAAAGACTATATGAAAGAAGGGTGAATAAAAGGAAGATGCAGACACAGGAGAGTTAGGTTGATATGGGTAAAGCATTAGATGCTGATTTGGTTGTCACAAAAAGCAGTAGGACAGAATTCGAAGTGCAGGATACAAGCAGCAGGTCAGGGAATGATACAGATGCTGATGATGCTGATATCAAACTCGTATATGACGAAGAGCCAATGGCTGAGGTACAATTGACTTCTGAATGTAATGCAACTGCTACAGGACAACAACATACTGAGCAACCTGAAATCATTAATGAAGGTAGGGTTGACCAGTATACTGAACAATGTCAAGTTAAAAGTCCTATGCTTGATTCATCACTTGATAACAAGACCACAGAATTTTCAAACCGATCTCTCGAGTCTGAAAATATTTGTCTCAAAAAGAACGTTGTCCAATTTCAAAAAGATTTTTCAAGAATGGAAGCACATTGTATTGCTCTTGAACTTAAATATCAAAATCAAGCTTTAAAATTGGGGCAACATGGTCAGATTTTAAATGAAACAAGAAATAAAGCCAATATTAAAAAGGAAATTGATGTACTTGAAACAATGAACATCAAATTAGAACATAGTGTTGCTAAATTACTTAAGGAAAATAAGACTTTGTTGTTAGACAACCAAATGCGTTTAAATTTGAAAGACCTAAAATTTAAAAACCACGTTTTGCCTCCCAAGTTGATGTGGAAAAAGATTTGTCAAAACCAGTCACTCAACACTATTTGACTAAGGAAAAAGAATCTTCTTTTGCAAAACCTAATCATATGATTGCATCTAGCTCATCTAGAAATAGTTCTAAGAACAAGCTAGGATTTAGTTCAAATGACATGGTTCATAATCACTATCTTAAAGAAGCTAAGAAAAAGACACAATAGAGAAATAAGAACTCAAAATCTAG